>JAPWTK010000775.1:0-166630 GCA_029963805.1 Aromia moschata | reverse complement strand
AATTTCGTATTTTGAAAAAATTTTCCCCCCAACCCCCCATTTTCACCCACCTTCCTTTGGGGTATTTTGCTCTAAAACAATTCGAACCTTTCCCCTGTCGAAGTTATTGCGTTTACCAAATTTGAAGACAAATTATAAATGTTTAGTTTTTCTTGTTGTTTGATAAAAAAGGGGTGTGCTGTGAAAAAACAAAAAAAGTTATCTTAATTACCAGCTGTCAGATATTAATAGTTCATACTGTTCTAAAGAAGTAAAAAAGCATAAAAATGTCTTATTCTTTACAAGAAAAAGTAGAAATAATAAGATTAGTTGGCGACGGAACACGTATCGTACTTTTCGTGAAGCAGCTAATGAGTTTAATCGACGACATCCAGAATGCAATATTAACCATGTAACAGTTTCAAATATTAACAAATATTTTGAACAACATGGTACAGTTGAGAGACGATGCTGGTTAACCTGCATCGTGATCGGGAGCGAAGAGGAAACCAAATGATTCTTGATTATTTTAATGATAACCCACATGCTAGTAGGAATTTAAATATTTCTAAAAGCAAAATCTGAACGTGTTTGAAAAAAGGCGATAAGAAACCATTTAAGCCAAAATTTCTTCATACACTTGAAGCTGGAGATACTGAGGCAAGAATAGAATTTTGTTTATGGCTACAAGGTATGTACCTAGAGAATCCTGATTTTTTACAGAATATTTTATACACGGATGAAGCTACATTCACGACAAACGGTATTGTATCGTCACAAAATATCAGAATGTGGAGTGAAAATAATCCACATTGGGTAATTGAGTGTAAGAGACAATACTCCTCGAAGATAAATGTTTTCTGTGGCATTTTAAATGAAAAGATTATTGTGCCACACTTTTTTTATGAAAATTTGAATGCTGCCAGTTTTCTCAGATTTTTGGGGCACCCACCCATAATGCTGTCATAGTGAGAAATTGGTTGAATGAGAGTTTTCCTAATTACTGGATCGAAAGAAGTAGTCCTCTTATTCGTTGGCCGCCGAGATCCCCAGACATTATGCCTCTTGAGTTCATTCTTTGGGGGACAATAAAAAATAAAGTGTATGCTATCGTCGACGTATTGAAAAATGTATAAGGGAATTTGGTGGATTAATCGAAATGGCTACGATTTAGCTTTTTTTACAGACTTCCCTTTTGTTGTAATCTAGTTTTTAAATTTTGTAAAAAAAATGTAAGTATTGAATAATACAGTTTAAAAAAGGAATCCGTTTTTTTCTTGGACACCTTGTATTTTAGAACAATGAAAATCGGTACAGCTACGTTTTAAGTAATGATAAAGAAGAATTCGTCATCAGTTTTTTTCAAAAAAAAAATCCCTAATAGTAGTTTTTGACATTTGAGCCCATAAAAGTGGTCGTAGTTGGCCATGATTACAGACCAAGAATAAAGTTACCCACTCGGTGAATGCGCATTTTGAATATCCACCTAATAAAAAAAGTTCATCAAAATCGGTCGAAAAATAAAGATTTTACAAGGGTGGGACACACTGTATGACAGACATTTTTAAAATTGATAGCCACCAATATCGTCTGATCTTGGACCTGCCGGATTTTTTGGCGGTTATTTAAAATTATTTGATTCGGGGTTATGTAAAAAAAAATGTGTTTAGAATTTGCAATAAAGTTGGTACAATTCACCCATAAATATTGTATAATGCTGTATGTAATTTGAAGATAAGGATTTGGACATAAGAAATCATATTATTCTAGGAATCAGTTGCTTAATAAATTGAAATACGAAGTGCGTAAATTAAGTAATGAGACTTTTTTTATTTTCTTATTCGTATACAATTACAATTCAGTATTGCCTCCTTCCAAATAATTTCCTTGGGAAGCCACATTCCCATTCCATTTCTCAGCAGTGCTGGAACTCATGTACTGCAATAGCCTTCAGCTGGCCGGTTACAGCCGTTTGAATGTTTTTATATGGTCCCAAAATGACGAACCTTGAGGTGATTCTTCAATCTCGGGAAGAGAAATACGTCACAAGGACTCAAGTTAGGCGAATAAGGAGACTGAGGAGCCACAAGGATGTTTTTACTGGCTAAAAACTCGTTTACTGAAATGGCTGTGTGACAAGGCGCATTGTCGTGATGCAACATCCAGTTGTTCTTGATGTTTGGTCTCAAAAGCATTACCCTTTTCGGAATTTTTCAAGAACCTCTCTGTAAAAGTGGTGATTTACTGTTTGGCCTGGAGGCACAAACCGTTTGTGGACAATTCCCTGGCTATCAAAAAAAGCAAATCAGCATGCATTTGATCCTCGACTTGCTATTTTGGGTCTTGGAGAGCTTGAAGTGTGCCATTCCATGCTTTGGCGCTTGGTTTTCGGGTCGTACTCTAACAGCCAAGTCTCATCACCAGTAATGACACGGTCCATAAAATAGGGATCATTTTCAATCAATTCCAAAAATCAACACACCGCTCTATCCTGATGTTCTTTTGTTCCTGCGAAAGTGTTTTTGGAACAATTTTTACGCAGATTTTTCTCATCCAAAATTTGTTCGTCAAAATCTAACCAACAGTGGTGTGGTTTAAATTTAACTCTTACCCGATCATTCTTGTCGTCAACCGACGATCTGAACGCACAAGGTCCCGTATTCTATCGACATTTTCATCGTTTTTTGAAGATGAAGGCCTTCCGTTGCGTGGTTCATCTTCAATCGACTCTCGTCCTTCTGAGAATGCCTTAAACCACCGAAAAACCTGGGCTCTCGAAAAACACTGTCTCCGTAGGCGTGTTGAAGTTTTGCAAAAGTATCCGTTGCGCTGTGTCCAAGTCTGAAGCAAAACCTGATAGTACACCGTTACTCAAAATTAATGTCACTCATTTTTAAAACGCAGAAATGAACAAACAAATGACTCTAACAAGTTCAAACTTGTACTGAAGGTGTACACGTGTTAACCTACCGCCCTTCCAAGTCCCGTCTCTGCAGTGTTGCTAGATCGGGCGCTACGTTGCTAGTCTCATTACTTAATTTACACACCTCGTATATCCCTTTACTTTATGGTAGCCCCGTATTTGTTACAATACATTTTAGAATAGAGTGTTAGTCGAATATACAAGAGAATTGTATATTTATCCGAATTTCTCCAACACATCTAAAACCTACATACAATTACTAAATAATGTACTTACTTCGTCTCCGTTTTATTATTTTTGGCAAAATTGTCGAGGAGCTCCTCCACTGATATATAATCTCGTAAGTTTCATCCTGGTCCAATGTATAGATATGACTAAGATACTCGTATTCATTTGTCGCGACGCCAGGAATATTCGATAAAGGCTCGTCTCTTAGTTCCTCATCCTCAATAATGAAGTTTACTGCATCACATCGAAAACCGTCGACTCCAAGGTTCATCCAGTACGTAAGAACATCCTAAAATATCGTTTATTACATAACTTCTTAGGTGACTGAAGGTTTGGTATAGCTAAATAAACTGTAACAGTGAGAATTATTTAATAGATTAGCCTCAGGTGCTCTATAAACTGGTAGTTGTAGTACAGAAAATGAGAACCATAACCTCAAATGTTAATTTAAATAATTATTATTTGGAAAAGTTGAGAAGTTGCACCCAAATTAATTTCACACTTTGTAGACAGTTTCCATAAACAGGGATAAATTATGAATATTTGAGTCGAAAGTTATACTACGATGGGACTGATTTTTTTTTAAAGTAAAGCATTATTCCAAAAATCAGATAAGGCCAAATTGTCTTTGATACACACTCGTAATAAGTACTTCATTTCTACACATTACTACTCAACATTCAACTTGACAACCACTTAACTTTGGAAATATCGGTAAAACTATAAGAGATAAATATACGAAACCTTGTATTGCTGAAATCAGAACAACATAAGGATTCTGATTTTCCAATGATATATAGGGTGTTTCATTTAAAAGAGGTAAGTAAAACCTTGTAATTAATTTGTTCCTAAGATCATACATTTTCTATTATGACATGAAATCTATTAGAAAATGAATACACCGCACAAAAAAAAGTTGAAATATAGAATAAAGTTAATTATTAAGAAAAAAGTTATTATTATTTATTATTATTATTATTATATATGGTTTCCGAGGGTTTTTTCCCGTTGAACACGATTCCGGTGTCATAATTACTCCATCACTCTTCAATCTTCAGCAAAATGCTGAAGAATCTTCAGAAAATTACACCACTTTAGCACTTTGCTGAACACTGAAGATAGATGGTGTAATTCTGATACCGGATCCATGTCCAGTGGACAAAACTACTTCGGAAACTATAGAGGTGTAGCTATTAAATAACCGAATTGCTGTCACGGCACTTTTTATTCGTTACCACTTACAGTAGCAACTTTTTCGCCTTCAATGTACTCTCCTTGGCGATCTCTACACCGCTCCATTCGACTTTTCCATTGTTGAAAGCAGTACTGGAAGTCCGCTTCTGTCAGCTGGTTCAGAACCTCCGTCGCTTTTGCTTTTGCTTTTGCTTTGTTTCGGGGTCGTAAGTAAAAAACTTGGCGAACACATTCTTTGTCGATTCCTGTTAATTCAGCAAGCTCTCGGATGCTTAGACGACGGATTAATTTACCAATTTTTACAATGCTTTCGTCCGTTTTTGACGTTGAGGGCCGTCCGGGCGCGGATCGTCTTCGGTCGTTTCCATATCCCTCTTTAAACCGTTTAAACCATTCAAAAACTTGTGTGCGAGGTAAACATTAATTTCCGTACACTTCTTTTAAAATTACATAAGCTTCTGTAAAAGGCTTCCCCAGTTTAACAATAAACTTTAGATTAACCCGTTGCTCCATCTGAACACTTACATTTTTTCGACGCGTCACTGGTGCGTAGTAATTCAAACGACTGCTACAGTCAAACTGAGCGACCTACTGCTTGTCCAGCGAGCTTTGGGTGGGGAAAGTATCACCAGACACAGTTCTGTTCAAATTTGTCGCGACATGCTCGCAGCGCGCTGGTAGCAGCATCAGTTCGGTTAGTTAATAGCCACACCTCGTATTCACACATAAAGTACAACTCATTAGGGAAAATTCTTCATTTTTCTGAAGATTTCTTCAGCATTTTGCTGAAGATTGAAGGATGATGGAGCAATTCTGATATCCGATCGTGTTCTGTGGGAAAAATACTTCGGAAACCATATATCGCATGTACATTTCAGACAACTTTTTTTTGTGTGTGTGGCGGTGATATTAATGGTTTTTGGAATTTTCGAATCTGTCCAGAAATACGTTACAGGAGAAAACATTTATGGTGAATTACCCTGTACATACTCTATTAACATATACATTATATCCACTTAATATATTATTTCTCCCCTAGGATTAGATAAATTAAGAAACAGCTATACGGGGTGTCCCGGAAAATATGGGAAATCTCTCGGATTCAGATAGAGCATGAAAAAATAAGATGACAAGTTCCTATAATTTTTTTTACCAGCGTCAGTACTTTTTCCCAAACTTTCCTACAATTGAATAAAGTCAATATGTCATGTATTACCTTATTAAGATTAATTGCCCACCATTCTCCCTTAGACATTGGTCAACCCGTTGAAATGTCTTCTGTTTTGGCAAAGTACGATTAGGAAATCTTTCATGGTATAACCTTCTTGCTTCTAAAGCATTGCAAGATGCAAGACCATACATCAGATGCATATCTGCATACTCGATAAACGTGTATTCCATATTTCGAGTTAATTACAATTAAATTCACCAGGAAATCCAAAATTCCATTTATTTCGTACCATGGTAAACGTTTGCAGAAACAATACTTTTTTTTTTGTTCCGATAAATATTGCGAACATAGGACTTCTGCAACTTATCGTTTATTATTTGTTTTTCTCGAAAACGGTCCACTTTATCGACAATAAACACGAGTAACTTTTTTTAGTGTAAGGTTCTAGCTACCTAATTTTTATTGTTTTAAGTTTTTATCACACAGGGTGTTAAAAAATTTAGGCATTAAGTTGTAAAACTTAGTCCGCCACTGGCAAACTAAACAAGTTAATAATATGTCAAGGACATTCTTTCAAGCGGTTCTTAGTAGTGTCTATCATATTACAATTTTATAAAATCCTATTAAGTACTTTAAAAGTTATTCAAGAAAAACCGATGTCCAGTGGCGTCGTTCAGGGACAAATATCTTCGTAGGGAGGGCCTGTAGGAAAAAAATATAGAAACTTGTCATCTTATTTTTTCATGCTCTATCTGAATCCAGAGATTTCCCACATTTTCCGGGACACCCTGTATAAAAAAGAAGATTTTATTTGTAATTACCTCAAAATCCAATCAAACAAGGTTTTATCTGTAACTTGACAAAAGAAACTTACCTTCATTGCTTGGACAACTTTAGAATTGCGGTAATTTAAATCGGGCTGCTAGGTGCAAACTGATGCAGATAGCATTGTTTTCGTTTTTCGTTATATGACCATGCAGAGTCTTTGAAATTGCTTATCTGAAACATAAACAGTAATTGCTTATCTGAAACATACTTAAAATTTATACAATTAAGGTGTTTGGGGTTGGGAGGACTTTTAAAACTTCCAAACTTCTTCTTTTACAAGCTTGTAACTCTTAACTCCTCAATCGATTTAGGGGTTAGAAGTAGGAGATAGTTAAGAATAACTAAAAGTCTTGCTGCTGCCTTCATATTTTGTTACGGTTATACATACATGCATATACAGTCTGTCCCAAATTGGTTATGCACGCGTTGGTACCACGACTATTTTTGGAGATAGAAATATGGGGAAAGTTGTAGAGGATTTCATTACCTTTCACTATCTGAACAAATACCAATATTCTGATAACATCAGCGAAAGCATCTTAGGAAATGTATCTTAATAATCTTAAATTGTAACAATGCACTAGCTAAAATGTCATCAAGGTCCAGCAATCAAAAATATATGGGACATTCTCTAAAACGCACCTTCTCAGTTCTTTGGAATTATCTCCATAACGGCTAGAGATAAATCTAATTTGAACAAAAAGTCGAAGAAGTAATAAAATTCTCTAAAACCTTCTAATATGCATGACTAATTTGGGACACTGTATATGTAGACCAAATCTTGAAAGATTTAGATAAAGATGAGAAATAAGAAGGATTTATTTTTATAGAAATAAAAATTATGGGATTAGAGTAATTATAATATTATTTATATCTAATAACACTTTGTTATCATTAAAGGTTTAGGTTCCGTATGATTTAGATACCTAGAGTAGGATTTAGATTTAAGATTTAAGAACTAATTAAATAATTGTTTTTAAGAATGTATATCTTTAACCTATTTTGATTTAAAGAAATCAAATACATCTCCGAATAATCAGTCTCGAAAATAATGTTTTATGTTCAAATTTAATGTAACAAAGTATAGAAAACTGAACAGCAGTCTTGCAATGTTTCTTCTAATTAATAGCTTACCCAATTGTTTGGAGCTTTAGTTACTGTATTATTCTTGTCCACAGTACAATTTTGCCAAATGTAAAAATCCTCGTAACCTTTCGTTTTATTCTCTGATAATTTAAACCATTCGTGTTGATCGCTGGTGTGATTGGGGACAAAGTCCAAAATTATTTTGATGCCCAACTTATGAGCTTTCTCTATTAACTCTTTCAAATCATCCAGGGTACCATAATCGGGATCTATATCTCTATAGTCGCTAATGTCGTAGCCCTGGTCGATTTGGGGAGACTTAAATATTGGAGAGAGCCACGTTGCTGTGACGCCCATGTCTTTGAGGTGATCGAGTTTTTTGAATGATACCTAAAATTGTTAGAAAGAAGAAATAAATCTCTCAACTATTCATTTTAGGTAAGTATGCATTAGCTCTCATGCCCAAATAGACGAGGAAATTTAGCATTCCACCTCCAAAATTTCCGCAGTAAGATGGATTTTGTCGTTATTAGGCTCGTTGGATACCTTGTAAAATTTAGAAAAAATGTTACCTATTTTTGTCATATACAAATCAGAAACTGCATTATGGCACCTAAAAATGCATTTTTTGGGCTGCATTTTTTCCAGCCAATTAAAGAAAAAATCATAATTCAAGAATACATTGTTGAGACGGGCTGAATTTGGTTACTCGGGGGTTTTTGGGGTCACTGATCACGAATCTGATCTCAGAAATTGACTCCGATGAACCTGGGATCCCGGAACCCTGGTCGCCAGGCCCATCCCCGAGTTTTCCCCTCGAATTCGACTTAAATCTAAACGAAAATGGTCACTCGGGGGTTTTTGGGGTCGCTGACCATGAATAGGTTGTTAGTTTTGTTGTCCGTTATACCTGGAGGGCCAGGAACCCTGGTCGTCAGGCTCGTCCCCGAGGTTTTCCCTCGAATTCGACCTGAATCCAAACGAAAATGGTTACTCTGGGTTTTTGGGGTCGCTGATCATGAATAGTTTGTTAGTTTTGTTGTCCGTTACACCTGGAGGATCATGAACCCTGGTCGCCAGGTCCATTCGCTTCTAAATTTTCGGAATTGTGACTATAATATCTTGAAAGTACGTGTCAAGACGCGTATTTAAAAAAAAATGGCGTCAGGATATTATAGTCACAATTCCGAGAATTTCGAAGTAATGGGGGTGGCCTGGCGACCAGGGCTCATGATCCTCCATGTGTAACAGACAACAAAACTAACAAAATCATGATCAGCACCAAACCCCCCGAGTCATTTTCGTTTAGATTCAGGTCGAATTCGAGGAAAAAGCTGGTGGCCTGGCGAAGGGTTCTTGGTCCTCCAGGTGTAACCGACAACAAAACTAACAACGTATTCGTGATCAACGACCCCAAAAACTCGAGTAACCAAATTCAGCCCGTTTTGACAATGTATTCTCGAATTATGATTTTTTCTTTAATTGGCTGAAAAAATTGCACCCCAAAAATTCATTTGTTAGGTGCAGTAATGCAGTTTCTGATTTGTATATGACAAAAATAGGTAACATTTTTTCTAGACTTTACAATGAATCTAATGAGCCTATTACGTCAAAATTTATCTTACTGCGGAAATTTTGGAGGTTTGGCTCTTTTTTGTGCTAAATTTCCTCGTCTAATACTATTGTTTAATATTATGACACCATAGTGTTGTAGTGGCTAAAAGTGATGCTATAGAAATAGTCACATCTAAGTAACAGTCAGTGGCGGCTCGTGACTTTTTTGCGGAGGCAAACATATTTTGTAAAAATGTGTGTTTCCTAAATTTTTTGTGATGGTAAACATTGTTAGTAATATGCCGCATAGTTAGGAGAAGGACCTGTACTTGGTCAATAAAATATATTATTATTGGTTCAGCAAAACCATCGGGAAGGTGTACAGTTTCCATCAAATTATTTTACAATTAAAAGATGCAGTGAAATAAAATACGGATTTTTGCCAGGACTGCGTCAATTTAGATTTGACGGGCTGAATTTGACTTTCATAATATTTTGTTTGCATAAAAGATGTAATTTACAAACACAACTAATATGTTCTTGACATTTTGAATGTGTCAACTGAACGAGATAAAGTTTTAGATTTTATCAGATCCAGACTTTGTCCTAGCATCTTATGATACTCAACAGTATCATTGCAGGTTCGAATATTTCTTTGAGTGTCATGACAGCTCGTATTGTTATTTTTATGAAACAAACTGCTACACCCGCCAGTTCCCTGCATTATAATTTTGTACAATTAATTAAACAAGACGTTCAAATAATGACTTACGTAAGTACTATGGAACACTTTCAATAATTAATACCCTCCTATACCACTCAAAACACTCAAAAAAAACCGGCAAGAATAACGGCACTTTCCAACAAAAATGTCCAAAACACAGAACAATAAAACATAGTTTTTGTAGGTTAGGTCGTTAGGTTCATGAAATCAAATGACCAGCTTTCTGCGCTGTCACGTGTGAGAGGTGGGCGTGTTTGCCTCCGCTATGCAGTTTTGAAATAACCTTTAATGCCACTGGAGTTAAGGGTTAAATTTGTTAACAACTCAAGTAGTTGCGAAGGTTCGCGCTTCCCTATTCCTTATAAATACATATGTGAAAACATTGGCATCGGAGGCTTGCCACCACGGCGATAGACTAGGCGCTGTGTCGTTTATGAGGGATAATGTGTTGCAAATAATAGTGCAGGAACTCGTTTGACATATCTTTATTAACATTTTTATTTTTAGAAATGAATGTTTTTCCCGATATATGAATTTAAAAATGAAAGGTAATTGTAATTTTCACAGGGAGGCACTGCCTCCTCTGCCTCCCTTGACCAGCCGCCACTGGTAACAGTAAAACTGAGATATCTGCTGTTACAAGATCGATGCTGTAACAAGAACGCTATATATGAATTTAAAAATTTAAAAATGAAAGGTAATTGTAATTTTCACAGGGGAGGCACTGCCTCCTCCCCTCCCCTAACGAGCCGCCACTGGTAACCGTAAAACTGAGATATCTGCTGTTACAAGATCGATGCTGTAACAAGAACGCTATATATGAATTTAAAAATTTAAAAATGAAAGGTAATTGTAATTTTCACAGGGGAGGCACTGCCTCCCTCCCCTCCCTAACGAGCCGCCACTGGTAACCGTAAAACTGAGATATCTGCTGTTACAAGATCGATGCTGTTACAAGAATGCTATATATGAATTTAAAAATTTAAAAATGAAAGGTAATTGTAATTTTCACAGGGGAGGCACTGCCTCGCCTCCCCTCCCCTGACGAGCCGCCACTGGTAACAGTAAAACTGAGATATCTGCTGTTACAAGATCGATGCTGTTACAAGAACGCTATATATGAATTTAAAAATTTAAAAATGAAAGGTAATTGTAATTTTCACAGGGGAGGCACTGCCTCGCCTCCCCTCCCCTGACGAGCCGCCACTGGTAACAGTAAAACTGAGATATCTGCTGTTACAAGATCGATTCTGTTACAAGAACGCTATATATGAATTTAAAAATTTAAAAATGAAAGGTAATTGTAATTTTCACAGGGGAGGCACTGCCTCCCTCCCTCCCCTGACGAGCCGCCACTGGTAACAGTAAAACTGAGATATCTGCTGTTACAAGATCGATGCTGTTACAAGAACGCTATATATGAATTTAAAAATTTAAAAATGAAAGGTAATTGTAATTTTCACAGGGGAGGCACTGCCTCGCCTCCCCTCCCTGACGAGCCGCCACTGGTAACAGTAAAACTGAGATATCTGCTGTTACAAGATCGATGCTGTTACAAGAACGCACAACTGTCTACATGTACAACAATCTACCAACTGTACGAGGTGACTTACTAAAAGTGGAATAAAAGTGCATTAAAAAATACACGGCCATGGTTATGTATTGACGAGACATTTCCGGCAAAAAAAAGCTACTTTTTTACATTTCAGTCCTGCCGAAGCTGCAGCTATTAATGAGAGCCACACTAAATTTCAAGATGAGTCCGTTGAAACATCTTTAAAAACTATTCATAGCGACTATAAATGTTTGTATAATGTAAGTATACAAGTTTGTATAATATATAATAAGTTTGTTATACGTCATAAGTAAAATTACAAAACATTGCGTTGTCGTTAGCGGAGTCACTACAAATAGTAGACAAAGTAAATTCGCTGCTACAAGCAATAGGTGACGCAATAATTGAGCCAGTTAAAAATAAGTTGGAAAGTGTATTAACCCTTTAACGTCAAAACTAGAGTTTTTGTATATCCTCTGTTTAGCAACGTGCCAAGTACAAGAAATGATGGAAAAAAAATTGGGAAATGCCGTTCCGAGTATTTTTTTGGGGGTTCTCTTTCGAATGGCATTAAAAAAATTCATAATAGTTGAACCTTACCCCTGTTTTTGGCCATTTAAATTGAAAAGAGCACGATTTTTCATGTCAATTTTTTTTTGTAACATGATTTTTGACTGGAAAAAAATTTTTCTTTCAACAGAAAACTAGGGGGAAAAGTGCATTCGAGAGTTGTACTGAAAAGTTATGTACTTAGAAAAAAATTAAGTCCAACATGGGGTGTCCAATATCTCGGCCAAAAGGACACATTGTCGGGGGAAACCTTCACAACTTTTTTACTCAAACCTGGAGAATTTTGGGGCAAAAGTTTAGAGGACAAAAAGTGTTTAGATTCATCCAAGGAGCACGCCTGATTTTTTTCAGAATTTTTGGTCACGTTTTGGCCATTTTCAATTTGGCCATATTTTCAAAAATCCGAAAATGTCACCAAAAATTCTGAAAAAAATTACACACCTCGCTTGAACAGTCCTAAACAAATTTCTCAACAAAAAATTTGGCCCAGTTTGACCATTTTCCCATTAGAAGGTTTCAAAAAATGGTCTTTCCTGAAATTTCACAATCGTTTCCAGACATCTGGGAAAAATACATATATTGTTTTAGCGTTTTCACTTCTAAATTCTCGGAATTGTGACTATAATATCTTGACGCCTTTTTTTTTTAAATACGCGTCTTGAAGCGTACTTTCAAGATATTATAGTCACAATTCCGAGAATTTCGAAGCGGCAACGCTAAAACAATATATACATCGCGTCAAAAAAGGTAGTCGCGTAGAAAACGTTATAAAACTTAATATTTAATTAATTATAATTAATTAAAAATTTGAAAAATTATTATTTTTCAAAATCTCAAAAGGTCTCGCAATCTTGAAAAGATTTATGATTTTTCTAGCCCAACCCGGTCAATATCGTACAATGAAGAAAGAAATGGCGTCATTGTTAATTAAGGCTTGCAAAATAATTCAATCGTTAATTACTCGAAAAGTTATTAACGGATCGAGCTGAAATTTTTTTGTAACTTCATATTATAAATAGCAGTCCCTCCAATAAATTTCATGATCATAGGCGCCCTACTTTCGAAGTAAAAAAAATAGTGAAAAAAAAGCACTTTTTCAACTTCAGCAGTCATTTGCAAGTTAACAATAGCACTTGGAGACTTAAGGTTGGCTTAAAATTTTGGAAATTCAATAGGCTACAAGTTCTAAATGCATATGCTATATAAAATATGCCAAGGAACGCAGATATAAGCGAAAATGTGAAAAAAACACCATTTTTTTTTCACAAATTGTTAATTTTTAAAAAAAATTAGCGGACGGTTTCAGCTCTACGGACTCCGCACATTGTGTTCTATGAAAAAAAAAATACATAGGTAACCGTCAAAACTAGCCCTATATGTTTCAAGAACACATAAAAATCTCTGCCTACTGGGCTATTATAATTAAACTTTAAAAACCTGCCAAAGCCGAATGACTTTTTCTTTGATCTAATCTATAACAATAGCAAGATGTATCAAATTGTACCGTGAGATTACCTTTTAAGTCACCTATGCCATCGCCGTTGCTATCCTTAAAAGATCTTGGATATATCTGATAAAATACTGCAGTCTGCCACCAATCCAATGCAGCCGAACCTTGTTCTTTTGTAAAATGTAGCCCATTTTCTGACAGTTTTACGTCTATATTGTAGCCGTTTGCCGCTACAAGCACAGATAGTGTTACTAGTGTAATCTTCATTTTGAAGGTAAATACTAGAACTACTTAGTTTCAAGTATTTGGCACTTATATATATATATAGCATTCGGGATAACAGATATGGGAGGAATTCATTTTCAGATAAGTAACCATTACCGAATCATTTTTTAAGTCAAATAAGTTTCACAGATCGCGTTTATTTCATCTTTGGAAACTTCCAGTTTATTAAACTGAGTTATAGATTTACATGTACGTATAGTGGTTCTAATTTTAATTGAAAATGATAAATACGCCTGGGGAACAAAAAAAGCGGTGCAACTTTATGATTCCATGGGCGTGCATATATCTTTTTATAAATTCGAAAATTGTGAAATATTATTTTCATTTAAATCAATATAGGAGATTAAAATTAGCCTGCATATAAAACTCTTAATATTTGTAATATAATTTGCTGTAAATAATGCTCATTTAGCCAGACAATCTCAAAAATTGTCTGTGTTAATAAACCTAGCTGAAATACACGTCACTGGCGTCTTAGACAAGTAGTTTAAGTTCCTAATTCATAAAGTCGTAAATCATTTTAACGACATCGTTAAAATTTTATGGCACAGTGGACCGAACAAATATTAGCAATGTATTATATGCAAAGTGGTTTACCGACAGTGGTTTACTTTGCGCCACCAGCGGCCGGCTGGTTGGCCAGCCAGCGCGTTGCCGGCTCTTTAAAATTTTCTTGAGTATAGTAATATACATAAAGTTGTTTTAATTTATAATTATTTTTTCCAACATTTTTAAAGCTTTATTTTAATGCTAACTAATAAATTTATATCTATGTATTTTTTTTAAATATTTCCAAACTAGCTTTCTAAGAACGTCACGAACTAACAGTTTACTGAAGTATGAAGTATACTTGTATAGTGAGCTTAGCAATTTTAGAAAATAAATCTGACAACCTTGCTTTTTTTCTACCTATTTTCAATTTAGAATGGAAAGATAGTACGCGCTGTATCTTTGCAATGCAAATGGAAGCCTTAGATATACAGGGTGTTTGACGAAGTTCTTTAGGCGTCAAGGAATATGCTCTAGAGATTATTTCAAGCAAACTGGTTCATCATATACATGGTTATTCATCAGTAAAGTTGCATTTTTCCCTTTTTTCCCAGAAGAGAAACCGGTGAGTCACAAATTGTTAGTTTTATATTGCGGTGTTGCCATGTTGCGGCACTTTCTCTGAAAAGGGTTTTTATGGTTTTTTGTTAATTGCAACTAATTTTTTGCTCGAATATTAGGTATCGTTGGAATGAGAAAGCTGAGTACTACTGAAATAGCACAACATCCAATATGGCTGCCACAAGAAAATATATGCTGATGATGGTTTTAGAAAATCGAACGTCGAACCCTTCATTTGATTAATAAGTTGAAATATCCTCAAAAAGTTGCGAAATTGCATCTTGTCAGTTTTTTCAAAATACCTTGAACACCAGCAAAAATAGAAAATTCTCTAAGCCGCATTAAGTTCTCATAAAATTGTCTACAACTTTGTCAATTTAACCGTTTTCTTAGGACTTATAGTTTCCAAGATAACAATACATCAATCACCGATTCTGGACACACCACTAAAAAGCAACTTTTTAGATAGTGTGTAAGTACAGGGTGTTCCTAAAAGGTATGTCATAAATTTAACAGCGTGTTCCTGGATCAAAATTATGTCGATTTAATACAATTTACCTATATACAAATATTCTTCCATGGGGAGCTACCTATTTTCAATGCCAACTAGATTTTTTTATGAAACGTAATGATTAGTTATTTTTCTGTCAAATTGACATCTACCGTCTATTACTGGGCTAGACAAGCTTTTGTTTTTCATTGCTATCTCTTATCGAACAATAAAACGGTCATAAAATAATACGGCCAAGTATCTTTAAATGCAATTTTCATGAAAACGGTTGACTTTTCGAATTTTGAACAAGAATAAAATTATTTTTCTTTTTTAATTCTCTTTGATAAGATGTAACCAGATTTAAGATATTTTGTCTAGTCTAAGATGGGCCACAAACGGAAAAAGTTTCAGGTTAACTAGCTTTGAATTGTTAGTGAGACAGATAAAAGTCTAGCTGATTACACTACCCTGCAAAATTTTGAAAATGTTGTGCCCCTAGACAATGAATAGTTATTTCCGAAGTAATTTTTGTTTTCGCTGAAAACAAGACCGGGCTCAGAATTGCTTTATCACATCAGGTTTTTGAGATATTCTAACCTAAGAGTGCAAAAAACACTGTTTTTTGACATATTTGATACATCGCATTTTGAAATTTTCATGTTTGTGATTTTTCCTATACCTGAAAACCCATTAGGGACACAAGTATATAAATATATTGTTTTTTTTATTAAGAAACGTAAAAAATATTTAAAAATCTTTGTAAAATAAAAGTTTTTGTACTTTTAGGTTAGAATATCTCAAAAAAATCCTACTTATTTTCCGAATTTTTATGGTCACCATACTGCATTTGTCATTAAAAGAAATTAATATATAACATCAAATTTGACTTCAGCTACAAGGAAAAGAAAGCTACAAAGACAATGAATGGTCAATCGAATACTCATTTATTTTATCCTAATTTCTCATTTCGTCGCCATATTGCTTCCGCCATAAGGAATATAATTGTTATTAACCTTTATTTTTATTTTTATGTTACTATAAATTTCTAGTGTACAAAAATCTAAATAAAGACAATAAAGACGCCATTCTTTCAATAAAAAAAGAGTTCGTGAAATTTCCATAGACATTATTGTAACCTTAGTCAACTCAGGTGGGCCATATTGAATTTTCTTCGAAAATTTTTGAAAATCTGACTAGATTCTGAACGAGCAGATCTTTTGACAAGAAAATATTGACTTGTTATTAATTTTCAAATATTTTTCACGTTTCTTAAAAAACTTGATAAACTCGTGGAATTATCGGTCAGTTTATAAAAACAAAATTTTTTGTTATTTTCTAACGTTTCGGCTTTATTCAGCCATCATCAGAGCTACACTTATAAGAACAAACATTTTTTTAACTTATCAATTTATATCAATTTATACTAGTAACTTACAATATATTTTCTATTTTCTCTTTGAGTCGGGTCTATTGTAGATGTTTTAGTTCGACTGAGGACTGAAGGTACTACAGTTTCTGATTTGGTTGTTTATATTTTACAAAGTAGTGTAATTTATGATGTGAGAATCTCTTGTGTGTTTACATAAATATGGGTGTATGGTGTGTTATATATCAAGGTGATTATGTAGGTATATGGGAAGATGTAAACAATTTTTTTTATTAGTTAATAGATTATTATTTGTATAATTATGAGCTCTATTTTATTAGGTTAAAATACGTTTCACTTAAATTATCTATATCTGTGCGGCTATTTATTAAATTTGTATATGTAATTACTGATTGTTCTGTCTTGCCAAGTTCATACTGTAGACCAACGAATGAAAATATTTATCAACTTCAGCAATAATTGCAGGATTCTACTGCCTTTCTACTTGCATTTCATTTTTATATGAAATGTAGGTGCACTAAAAAACTTAATTGATCAGTATATTACTTGTTATATTATATAGTTAAATAAGGCCAACCCCTATATAACAATGACACGTCTATTTTTATCTGTATGGCTTTCAAACTTATGCGACGTGAAGGAAGAATCGTTAAAACTACTTTATAGACGGAAGTGACATTACCTTCTTTTATGGAAGCAGACGTCTATTATGAGGGCAGTTTGTTTAGTTCGGCTGGCGAAGAAGAGGAACAACAATCAGTAAAAGGATCGAATTACCCACGTTCGAATTTTCTATAGCTTTTTGTCCCTACACACAAATACCGGTGACATTTGACATGCTCCTTCTTAACCCCTTCACGATCCAAACCTCATCGTTATTTGCTGTGCTATTATTTAAAGAATTAGATTGCGCCTATTAAACACAGAGAAATAAATGCACATTTAACGATATTTTATGTAAAGAGTATACAGTGTCCTTCACTAAGTACGCATAATTTGGAAAAAAAAAAGGCACAATTACATACAATTCTTATGAGAAGCGGCCCTCAGTGAAATTGGCTGAATTTTTAGCCTAGGAAAGATAGAAAATGTTTTCAAAAAATTCATCAAGCGTTAAAAAAATTGGTAATGAGGTAAAAAAATAGTGCAATTTGAGTGCACTAGTTTTGGATAAAATCGGTTTGTAGGAACATAACCAAAAAAATTCATAAACGTGTGAAAAACGGTTTTTTCACTTTTTTAAGTACCAAAAAAAATTATTTCAGAAAAACAAAATATAGCACATTATTAATATAATAAAAAATAATAACCTTCGAATTTTGCCCTTTCTTTACTATCTAATTACTCGGCCTACGAAAGTCGTACAGCAGCTACTTACAGTAAAAATTTTATCAAAAAATATTCATAGTTTTGGCGCAATTCGAAAAAAATGTAAAAAAAGGTGTTTTCAAAAAATGGCCCGGCAATTGTCAATAACACTCCTACGGAAATTTTTCAAGGTGCGTTTGGTTCGTGAAGAGGTGCTCTACAATCAGACAATTGACCAAGTTTGTCAAATTTGAGGAAGTATCTCAAAAATGACATTGAAAACCGGGCTGTTTTGCGTTTCGGGCGCTCGGGCGCTCGACCGAAGTGGAAAAGGCCGCATGGTGGGAGAACTCTCTCAATTCGAGCGCACGAAAGCAGTCGAGCCAAGCAGTCGAGAGTTCCCCCACCATGCGGCCTTTCCCCTTCGCTCGAGCGCCCGAGTGCCCGAAAAGTAAAACAGCCCGGTTTTCAATGTTGTTTTTGAGATACCTCCTGAAATTTGACAAACTTGATCCATTGTATGATTGTAGAGCACCTCTTCACAAACCAAATGCACTTCCAACCATTTTCCGAACCAAATGCACTTCGAACCAAAAAATTTCCGTAGGACTCTTATTGACAATTGTCGGGGCATTTTTTGAAAACACTTTTTTTACATTTTTTCGAATTGTGCCAAAAATTTTGAATATCTTTTGATAACATTTTTACTGTAAGTAGCTGCCGACAAGAGCTACAATTTGGTCACTCCCTACTCGCGAAACTCCTTACGACTTTCGTAGGCCGAGTAATTAGATATTTTGTAAAAATTGTGAACCGATTTTAATTTTTCAAAATATATTCTTCTAAGCGCAAATTCGTAAGGTTTTATTATTTTTTTGCAAAAAGTTGTGAACCGATATTAATTTTTCTTTAACTTAACGAATGTTTTGAAAAATTTTACCTTTTTCTTCGTCTGTTTTTGAATTTTGCGTTTATGACCAACCGATCACGCTATAAAGTGCTACTTTTTGTTTTTCTCCCCCGTTTTCGAACCTATGTAGAAAAAAGTTTTGGGGGGGGGGGTTGCCAATGTCTTTGACCTTGTACCTTGATTTTAAAAAAAGTGTTCAAAAGACGCCGTTGTTCCTCACAATTAGTTTTTTGTTAATCTGTTTCTTCCTCCTATTAATTAATAAACGATTAAAACTTTGACACTTAATAACCTTACCGGTTTAACTTAATTACCAATACCAAATTACATTTTTAGATAATTTACCAGATTTTTTTTTAACGTGTTAACCGAGTAAATAAAAAAGTTTTGAAAAATTTACCTATTTTGGGCTCATCTTTCCTAGGCTATTTTGAAATTTCCTGCTGTTTCTAACCAAACCGATCAAAAGTTTCCATGCTGCTTAAAAGTTTAAATACTTTTTTTATATACAACGGATTTCGAGGCCATTTCGCACTTCTCCCTGGAATTTCTTTCAGAACCTAAGGCCCTAGAATTATTACGAAAAACCTCTTAAGTTTCGACAAAAGTTAAAAAATTATTAATTTTGTGATCTATACGTAGGGTAGGGAGGGCGCAGAGGGGACACGCACTTCCTTGCTGCCACATGTAACTTTGGACCTTGAACCTTGATTTTTTTACATCAAGGTTGCCTATTTTCTTTAGTTGATTAATTCAAAGACGCACGTTGTTTTTCTTTATTAAATCGGAGTATATGCCTATGGGGCAGCTCTACAATTATGGGGCAGTTATTTTATGGCTTTAATTAAATATTAGTCATTGATACTTGGCTGGTCACTCTAACTTTGATTCACTTCAATTGACCTTCACTCTACCTTAAAAAAACACGATCCTAACCTCATCCGAGTCTGGACAGAAACATCATTTTCGACGCAGTTTCTCTTGCTTTTTATTCAAATGAGAAGAACGCTCAAAAGTAGGGTTTCACGATTTGTAATAAACACGTTAGTCCTTATTGAATATGCAACCTTAAAAAACCGGGTTTAACGTCAAGGTCATTGGTATCAGGAAGTGACCTTATTATATAAGCCTTTAACAGTTCGTCGCAATTGAGCACTTTTATAGATCGTTTAATCCATAAGATGTAAGGGTATGCTTTTACAAAAGTTGAAATAGGATAAAACGTACACTGTGGCATTTACCGCGATTACAAAACCACCTGTGTGAGTTATGAGAGATTTTTAGAAAAAAATATCCAATTTACGTGCTATTTTAAATTGGAAATCTCAATTTCCACCATGCTGAGGAGCCACGGAATGGAATTTATCATTAAAAATCTTTCAATTTATAATAATTAAGGAATTTTTTTGTTTCCAACAAATTTCGACGACGGATTTATGATCTGATAGTGAAAATGAAAATAGACTCTTTCACCTTCATTCCTATATCGTCTACTTCCGCGTGTCAAAGACCACTATTAGGACCCTAATAGTAGCGTTATTACTAGATCGAGCTTGCAAGAGATACTAGTAGGGGATAGGGCACAAAGTAAAAACTTGTCCAGAAACTTAAGACCTTGCCCTTAACACTTCTACAAAGCGATCATCAATTGTTTAATTAATAGTAGCACTGCAGGTATCTCCAAGATAATATTAAATAACAATGGCTTAATATTCAATGTCATTGAATATTTATGAGCGAACGGAATATTACGAATGGGAATCCACAGTTGTCGCACTTCGAGCAATCTGCTGGTCATGTGACAGTCCCATGCAAATTTTGCTAATTTATATCAAATCTGCCAGGCATTGACATAGGCCAGCTCGCCTACGAAATATTATTACAGAATGTTAATTGACCTCTTCGAGGTGAAGATATTCCACGGGAATAGGTAAACATAAATAAATGTATTAATTTTGTGAATGCTATACGTACACGCAAAAATATCGGTAGTAATGTACAGAGTTAGTTTGTATAATTTGACAAGTTATTGCGAGTTTATTATTGAAATTAAAAAATAGTTCTTTAAACTATTCTATAAACACCAATTGAAAAAAAGCAATTGAACACCAGAAATCATAAAACTGAATCAAGATTGTTTTTTTTTTAATGGAACACCCTGCCACCCAATTTTTGCCTTTTCAGAAATATATAACATATCTATGTTAGCTTCAGCAGGTCGCTATATACTTCTTTTAAAAATAAATGAATAACTTCAAACTTTTCCTGTTCGGTAAACATTATTCTTGTTTTAAACAATTGGTAATCAATATAATTTAATGAAATATATCGCAACACTTTTCAATGACAGCTCTTCTTCTTTTTCTTCTTCGTTCTTCTTTTTTTTGCTGGTCCAGATGTCAATGGTAGCTGGGATCCGTTGTCGTTAATTACATTTTAAATAAAATATGTCTGGACCTTCTGACATGTTACATATTTCTGAGAAGGAAAAAATCAAGGAATCAGAATATGCAATCAGAATCAAAATAAGGAATCAGAATATCCATAAAAAAATCTACACAGTTTTTCAGTTTTTTGGTTTCTGATGTTCAATTTTCCTTTACTCATATCATATTATAACAATATATGCAAAAATCTATAACTTTTGTCTGAAGAACTTTTTTTCTGATTTCAATATTATACTCAATTTGTCAAATTGTGAAATTTTTTTTATTGATTTTTAAATACAATATGTTGTGACCTGCCAAAGCAAACGTAAGCATGTTATATATTTTTTTTAAAAGGAAAAATTCGAGGAATCTGAATTTGCAATAATATATAGGGTGTTCCATTTACAAAAACACAACTTTGGTTCAGTTTTATGATTTCTGATGTTCAGTTGTTTTTTTTCATATTGTGTTATAAAAATGTAGGTATGCAAAACTCCACAACTTTTGTCTGAAGAACTATTTTCTAATTTCAATAATAAACTCGCAATAACTTAATTATAAAAACTAACCCTATACAGTGATAGGCAAAAGTGCGGAACCAAGTAAAGATCTCTTAAATTAATAGAGATATTGATACGAAATTTTAAATTTGAAAATTAGCATTAGAGAGCCATGACTTGAATTAGCTGAATTCAAGTCATCAAATGTACAGAGTGTTCCAAAAAATGGTGGTGTATCAAAGTTTTTTTTTCTTGGAATGCCCCGTATAATTTCACATTGTCTTATACTCTGTGATGAGCTGACTTTACTAAATTGACACTTGGTATGTAACGTGAATATTCTAGGAACTACTGACAAATGAAAAACTAGAAATAGAACTAGAAAACTAGAAAAATAGAATTTTTAAAGAAGAATTGCGATAAAATTTAGTTGTTATTAGATTTTACAACAAAAAGTAGGTTCTAATTTTTAAATGATAATCATCTTTTTGATGAAGCATAAACAATAGAGTAACAAATCATAAAACCAATAAAGCAAATAAAAATAAAATAAGGTAAAAAAAAAGAAAGATAATCTCAAGGGACAGAATAGACCAACGAACAATTGCACTTTTTTTATTAATGGTAAGATGTGTCATTAACTTATGAGTAGTAGAATGACAGTAAGCTAATATAAATGTAATTCCCTAATTCCGGTGCAGTTTTTTAAATTTCTTCAGTTAACCTCTGTTAGGTCTCTTAAAATAAACATAAACTCAATTTCACCATTTAGTCGATCTCGAACAATACGAGCAAATTGAGGGGGTGTCCCATCTTGCTGGAACCAGATATCTGGAAGGTGCATTTTGAACAATGAGAAAGAAAGACAACAAAAAAAGTTATTGAAAATAATAAAAATATTTCCAGATACCTTACAAACATACTTTGTCCGAAAACTTATCACGAATTATCACCACAGATTAAATTGTGTTGTTGTTTGTATGCTATAGCTAATAGCATACAAACATTCAAATACAATGTTACTCTACTAATTAGATGTATCAAATGTTTTGCACGAAATTACTTGTGATTCTAAGAATTGTAAAAAAGTTTACTTTGGTGAGACAAAAAGATATTTAAAAAATGGATTAGAAGGAATATGAATACCAACACTAAATAATAAAAGAAAAAATAATGAAAAGGGAAAAAAAGGCACATAAAACACTAGTGGAACATATTATCAATAATCCAGAACACAATTTCAATTTTGAAAAATGTTGAATTTCAGAAACAGAACCAAACCTAAAAAACGATTACTTTTGGAAATGGTAGTACAAATCAAAACCAATAAAATAGTGTTAATGAACGCAGTGATATAGACGACTTAAATTCAGTGTCCTATAACATTCTAGAAAAAAAATTACAATTTCAACATAATAATGTAATTATTTCAAAGCCACTAAGTATACTGCCTTCCACTTCCTAACAAATGTGATATGGGTACGATAGGTTAGATTCCCTTAAAACCTTTATTACTGTAGTAATTTTTATACGTGGTGTCCTGTAGAGAGCTCTTTATTTTTGTTTTGTTTATATATGCATATACATTGAACTGCCAATGTTTGTAAATAACCACTTTACATGACATTATTAACAGAAATGATGTAAGTAAAATTTACAATTGCTCTATTTATACCAATCTTTAATATGTTATAATACATACATAATTATATATAAAATTGTAGTAAACCCTGAAAAAGGTGAAATAAATCTCCGAAACGTTGGCACAAATCAAATAGTTGTTGTTTATTGCAGCAAACCAAAAACTAATAAAGGAAAAGGTCGCCAAATTCCCAACATATATCTTTATTAGTACTTACAGGAGTTATAGCTTGAATAAATTATTCCGAGATACTCGGTATATTACTTTCATTCCCTCCCTAAAATGTAATCCTAGTTACACCAGCGAGTGCCCCCATTTTTAATACATCAGATGTTTTCAAAGTAAATTTGCATGCTTTGAGATACATAAACAATGAAACATATTGGTAACAAATTTTCGCCGATCGGCGGAGACAGCAACATAATTGAATGGGCCCACGCTGGCGCTAGAGGAATATTGTGCTGGGGCGGAGGGACTGCAGCTATTTATTCCTTTCAGAAACGAAATCGACGCTTGAGGGCCTCACTGACGCGATATTCGTCATGAATCCGTAATTCGCGAGCATTTTTCGAAAATATTTACGAAATAATTCAATAGCGAATGTATCGTAAAACTTTCAATTCAGCATTGTTTTTGTTACAACGTACTAATCAATATTAAGAAATGTATATAATGAGAGTTTTTCGTACAATAGGAAAATACTCGTACGAGGTGTGTAAATTAAGTAATTAGACTGATTTTTTTTAAATTCTTTATTAGAATAGAATTACAATTCAGTATTGTTTCCTTCAAAATAACTTCCTTGGGAAGCCACACAGCGCCGGAGGCGGTTCTTCCATTCCTCATAGCAGTGCTGGAACTCATATACTGGAATAGCCTTCAACTGGTCGGTTACAGCCGTTTTGTTTGTAAGAATGTTTTCTATGGTCCTAAAATGACTTCCCTTGAGAAGATTTTTCAATCTCGGGAAGAGAAAAAAGTCACAACAACTTAAGTCAGGCGAATAAGGAGGCTGAGGAGCCACAGGAATGTTTTCACTGGCTGAAAACTCGTTTCCTGAAATGGCTGTGTGACAAGGCGCATAGTTCGTGATCCAGTTGTTTTTGATGTTTGGTCTCACACGTATGACCCTTTCTCTGAGTTTTTCAAGAATCTCTCTGTAGAAGTATATATGTACTATTTGGCCTGAAGGCATAAACTCTTTGTGGACAATTTCCTGGCTATCAAAAAATCAAATCAGCATGCACTTGATCCTCGACTTCTCTGTGCTCATTCTTGTTTTTTTTTTTTTGGTCTTGGATAGCTTGAATTGTGCCATTCCATGCTTTGGCGCTTGGTTTCCGGGTCGTACTCAAACACCCAAGTCTCATCACCAGTAATGACACGTTCCATAAAATGGGGATCATTTTCAGTCGAATCCAAAAAATCAAGACACCTTTCTCTCCTGATGTCCTTTTGTTCCTGCGATAAGTTTTTTGGAACCATTTTTGCGTAGATTTTTCTCATCCCCAATGCTTTAGTCAAAATCTGATGAACAGTGGTGTGATTCAAATTTAACTCTTCCCCGATTTACCGGTTCTTGAAGATGAAAGCCTTCCGCTGCGTGGTTCATCTTCAATCGACTCTTCCTCCTGAGAATGCCTTAAACCACCGAAAATCCTGGGCTCTTGAAAAAAACACTATTTCTCTAGGCGTGTTGAAGTTTTGCAAAAGTATCCGTTGCTCTGTGTCCAAGTCTGAAGCAAAACCTGATAGCACACTGTTGCTCAAAATTAATGTCACTCATTTTCAAAGCACACTAGAAAAAAACGGTTTACGAAAACAGTCCCAAAAAAAAACAAACAAATGACTCTAACAAATTCAAACTTGTACTGAAGGTGCATTACATGTTAACCTACCGCCGTTCCATGTCCCGTCTCCGCAGTGTTGCTAGATGGAGCGTTACATTGCCAGTCATACAGAGATATTAGTCATAAAATTAATATGAGCTATAAAGTTCAAAATAGTCATATAAGTCATACAGGAGATATTGGCACAAAAGTCATATGAGTCATACAGCTCATATTGGTCATACAGTTCATATCCAAATCTTACTGTTTTAAAAACATAACTTGATGTTTTTAACGATTTACTCTAATTATATGTGGAAAACTTGTATATAAAAGTGGAGATTCCTCTGGTAGCGTTTTTTTTTTAACTAAATTCAAAGAACATGTAGATTACTTAAAATACAATAGAATAACAAAATCTTACATAGCTCAACACGCTTTTGACAATAATAATCATAGAATAGACGTTTGTGGTTTAAAACTTATAAGAAAAGCAAAAGAGACAGTTAAGACGTAATAAGAATATAGTCACATTGCACATGGAATTTTTAAAAATTCAAGGAGCAGAAATAATCTCGAATTAACTCGTTAGATATATAAGTCCTGATGGTAATTTTTATTGTACCAACTTTGATTTTAAAATGTTCGATTTTTTGTATATATGTATATATATTATAAAAGTAAAATAATATTTGCGATACATTGTTTTTATGTGCATAGTTCTACAAAACAATGTAATCAGTACTCACCATCAAAACGTAAAAATTTAGAAAATAAAAATCTGATAAAGTAAAGTGGCATGTATCAAAAATTAATATTTTTTAATATCAGAAGTACAATCTGTATCAGTTATGTCTAGCAGCTCTTTCTAACACCATCAAAATAAATAGAGGATCTGAGACTGTGGTTACTTTTACTTGATGACAATCGTATCTCATATTATTATACATGTAGTACAAACCTAAATTGCTAAAAATTTATATTATATAAAAGTATACGTTTTAAAATGAACGTATTGAAAATATATATTAACTTGGTATTATATGTATATGCCGTGAAAGTTTTCTCAATGATTTTCCAGTTTTATTCTTAACATTTTTGATTAACTGATTTGCTCTATGTCCAATTAACAGTTTTCCACTCTTTTACGCATGGTAGGTGAACCTTCCTCACATTCTGCTATAGCACGACATGGTTGTTCGCAACACATTTTGATGTTCAGAAAGTCGACTATTTGAGCTTTAGCTATCTGCCCAGTTAAATTATAAATACTTTCTCCAAGCTCTAATTTATAAGCCATTACGGTGCATTTTTTTCGGTAGCTGAGCTGTCATAAAAATGACAATTCATTAAATGAATTTTCATTGCAAAGCCTACCCGATATTTTGATATTCTTTATTTTTTCCATAGTAAAGAATCATTCAAAAAAACAACATCAAAGTTGACACTATTAAAGAATATGACGACCTCCCATATTTACACACACGTGTGCTCTTATTTTAATTGAGTCAATAAGGTGCTACAGTATCCACAGTGTTCCATCAATTTCTTTAATTTTATTGACAATGCACTGCTGAAGGTTTCCCATATCGCCAATGAGAGTTTCATAAATCGAATTTTTTAGATAAGGCCCAAGAAAAAAAATCACTGGGTAAAATCGCAAGATCTATGGAGGAATAATATGGTCTGCGTGTTCAAACTGGTTATACAACCTTCGAAAAATTCGCCTATGTAACTAGTTGTTTCCATAGTAGTAGTATGCGCACGAGCTCCATTTAATGTAACCTTCTCCCAATTCCTCGTTATACAACATTTGTACAAAAGGTGTTAACATTTCTAAATGGTAATTCTCTACATTGAGTGCTCTGTTAAAAAAAATAGGTCCAACAATCCTCCTTCTGCTCACAGCTGCCCACACTCCAAATTGTTGGTGTAGTGGAGTTTCAATATAACAGTTAGGGTTGTCTGCACTCCAAAGTCTCATATTCTGAGAGTTACCGTAGCCTGAAAGATGGAACCAAGCCTCATCAGTAAAAAAATCTTTTTTGAAGACGGAATCGTTATTGTTAAAATGGTTAATAAATCATTGGCAGATTGGTCTTACAATTAGAGGTTCGTCTGTTTAGAGAATTTCATGTGTGGATTGCAGAATATATGGATGGAGCTTTAAATCATTTTTCGAAATTAGTTGACATCAGTGGCGGTGCGTGATCCTAAGATTGGGGGTGCACCATACATAAAAATAACGATAATCATAAGAATAATAAGAATATCCCTTAATATGAGATAAATATTTATCTCATATTAAGGTTATTCTTATTAACTCTATTAATTTGAAAACTTACCTAATTTTCTTTGTAAATGAGTTCAATTCTGCGATTTTTACATTGTGCAAATTTTTCAATTACTTTGTTGTTAAAATTTTCGATATTTGTAATAAAGTATTTTTCAATGGAGAGCATAGCCAAAGCCGACAGTCTTTCCTGGCACATGGTGTTGCGCAAAAATGTCTTTATTCGTTTTAAATAGAAATTTTCCACAAAAACGAATACAGTTAATAATAATGTTTAAAACATACCTGTTTTTTGAAACCGCTTCATTGTGTGCTTCACTGTGCTCGTCGATGAGCAGAATCGAGCATTGTCGCAATATTTGCAGTGCCTAGCATGGCTAAATTCAAAACATTATTCATGTGTCCAGCAGAATTTGCATGTTTTTTTTTATTTTCTCGTTTATGTGATTTAAATCCGTTACTCCAGTTTTGGTCCAAGGTGTTTCTCCGCCAATCAAAACATTGCGTTCAATACATCGCATCCACTTAACCACAAATGTTTTTTAAATAAGTCATTATTAAATGTTCTTACAAATTGTTTACTTTTTCCTTTCACGGCTAATTTTAAATTAATTTGTGGAGTGGGCCTACCTAGAGTTTTAATTTGCACTTTTTCCTCCAAACTCAAGCTAGAGAATGGAGTTTTTAATAAGTTTTGAATATAATTCATTATTCCAAACTAGATTGTAACCGAGTTTATATTTATAAAACGTGAGCGATAAAACAGCAATCGCAATGTACGAAAACAATTCACAAACCAACCGATCGATAATTCTCGTGCGCTCTTAAACTCCGTACATCATATCTATAGGATTCGCCCACTACGCGTAATAATTGTATAGGGGCAAGCAGTAACAATACGCGTTCGCTTTTTCGTATTGCACGGAAGCATGATCGTCGTGCCGCTTTTTCGTATTGCGCGTATCGACTCCCGCGCCGCGATCGGAAACCAGTGGCGTTTGAGATAGAGACCTAGCGTCTAGTGGATTCGTAACGCTGCGGCCAAATAATATTCAGATGGTATTAACGCTAGGGATGCGACAAGGCGATAAATTAAGAATGCATCCATTAATTACTAAATAAAATTATTAATGCTAAATTGTTGGTAGTGCGCGCGCACCAGCGCACCTTATAGCCCACCGCCACTGGTTGACATGTTGTATAGGACAGAATCATTTATTGGCTCGGATGGCTAATTGATGTTCTTTGATTTATCCGTTATCACTTGCCTAACGATTTCAACGTTTTATTCTGTTCCTTGTTTTGCTGCACCTTGTTTTACAACGTTTTACTGATCGGCTAAAATGGTCGGAAAAAAAAAATTGCGTCTAGATACTTGTGTAAACTTCCCTGAAGTCCATTTCTAAAATAAATGTCAAAAGAAACATGCCACTGTTCTTCACTAAATATGAATTCCATAATTTATTTTACAATTGTGACAGTCATTTCAAAAGTTTGATAACAACAGAATTTTGCTTCGAACTTCGACCGCTAATTTCCATCTCTCTAGTTTATACCCATATTTGATGATGTTTTTTTTTAATGGCTCATAATTTTGTGTCAAAACATTTGAGACATGCGTTAATCTGGAATCGATTTTTTTTTTATTGTTCAGTATTTAATTAAATCCATGCTCGTCGTCCGCCACCGGCCATTTTGCAATTCCGAGCGCAATATAGGCCGGGTAACCGGAAGGTGCCCGGAGGACAACAAGAAAAGGGGTGGGCAGGGTTCGAACGGGCTTACACGTATTCCACATCTGCGGTATGCATTATTCATGTCCAGTCTGCCCGCTGTCCTAAGTTCTGGCCCTTCGGCTGTCCCTTTTCGGGCTCTGACAAGAAATCCGACCCTTGTAAATGGCCACTGACAACCCAACTGCGCCAGCAACATTTATGGAATGGAGCGTACGTGTCAAGGGTGGTTAGATTGCTGCCTGCGTTGCCGATGCCGGGCTTATAGCCCAATCAACGGGGAGAAAACTGGTCACTAATTGTTATCAGCAAACAAAAAATATGGTCGTATAGAGAAAGGAATTCTAAGAAAGATAGCATTTTTTGCTACTCGAGTTTTAATGGCGAACATAACCAAAAAAATCGCAAAAGTCAAAGAAACAGTTTTTGCAAATAAAAAAAAAACCTCAAGTCCTACACAAGAAAGTTAAATTAGAAAGTTGTAGGTCCTAAAAATGCGCGTCGAATGAGATGGGAAGGAAAAAAATCGGTTCATAAACATTTGAGAAAAATTAAAAAAAAAACGTCAAAAATCGCGTTTTCATATTATTGCTGTATAAATTCCAATTTTGTTTGAACAGATTTCTTGTTAACTACAAATATAGCCCAATACAAGCGGAAAATGATCCTTTTTTTCAATAATTCAAAAAAAGTTTTATTTTTTCGAGTTATAACGATTTAAAAAAAAAGGCGTTTTCAAAAATCAGCTTTTACAGAGGCAAAAATGATCGTACAGAAACGATCATGTGCTCATTTTATTCGCGAAGACTTGTACTTTCATGCTATTAAAAAACCAAATCGCTTTTATTTAATTTTTGCATAAAAAAATGCGTTGTAAAATTGTATCATTTTTCGAATCGTTTGTTTTCGAATCTTTTGGTTTTCTTTTTGGCCGTTGCATATTTGAAAATTGGCTTCCAAACACCATTTAAAATAGCATGTCAACTTAATCTTTGCGAGATCTGAAATTTCGTGTAAAAATGAAGTCAATCGGACGTTATACAACGCTGTCAGGAATTAAAAAAAAATCTCGGCTTCCTGAGGTCGTAGGACCTTTTTTTTTTAAATGCGTGTTTTGAATGCCAGTTCTCAAATATGTTGCAATTCGAAAAATGTAAAACCAAAATTAAAAAAAGTTATTATATAGGGGTTGTAGCTGTCACCTGAAGGGGGTTGAATTTAGGGATGACATTTTTACGTCGCATGATGTCATTTTAGAATGAGAAATTCATTGAGATACTGTCAAAAATCCCAAAAAATCTTTTCCTTACTTTTGTAGACATCTGCTTTCCAACTTTTAAACTTCTCCTGAGATCCTTGGTTGGCACGCGCGTCAGAAAAGTTTAGTGATGTTTCGTGGAAAACGTCCAGTTTTTTTCCCTTCGAACTCAGGATTTTGGAGTAGTGTAATTGCATAATAAGTAATTTAAAAAATAACATACCGTCATCCGGCGGGGGGCTTTGTCTTCTTCCTATTGTCGTTACATATTTCACAACCAGTGAAATATGTAAATGAAATATTTCACAACCAATGAAATATGCTTCTGAGAGGAAGCTCACCAGAGACAAAGCGTGTTCTGAGAAGTTCTGTTTGATACTGGCCGAATGTTTGTCAAGACTTGATGGTAAGTGAATTACATACATGGTCTTCAAACTTTCAAACCCTCGCCCAGCCAAACAACAAAACCAAATTCCCATTGTTTATATTTATTGGTTGCTAATGGAATGAATATGTAGAAGTTTTCAAGTTTATTGGATCAGTGTGATTTGGGATGAGCAATGTGACCTTTTATTCGTTGGTAAATATGAGGTTACTTTGCAGGTTAAGGTTACAATAAAAATACCTGAAAGATAAAACGAACATTTCGCTATCTGATCTGGTTCTCGGCCCCTCGATCGATTATTCAAGGAGAGAAAAGTTTGAGAGTGTGTACAGTTTTCAGGACAATCTTTTTCATTTTTTTTTCTAAAAAAAAATAGGCTTTTATGTACTTCCGAACTTCCATTTCCTATGTGAGTGTTCGATAACTGTCTAATACACATCCCTAAATATGCATATGTCAACTGCTCTACAATTTTTTTTTTAAATACAGTTTTTTCCCTTCTCCTATAAAATTCAGAACATGTGACTCGTGCACTTTTGAAATGATAGATTCAATTTCTATAAAATAAACCATATATACAATGTATTTTTCTGTTCTTATCAGTATGATATCAATTTTTCCTATTGTTTCCATGTAACTAAGGCGGTACCTATACAAGTATATCTGTACAATTAAAAAACGGTTTCCGCACAATTAGTTAACAATTAAAAACCTGAACTAAATCACTATCAGTTATTTATCTATCATGTACATTTATATAAACATTAGATAAGATAAAGTCTAGTAAAAAAGTACCACAAATACTTACGAGCATATACATACATAGAAATGACGATAAGTACTTAATATGAAAGAAATAATTACCTTGTGTCAAAAACTATGTTTAAAAATTTGGATTCACTAAAATTTTTAGATACTTCCAATTAGATTTTTAAATTTAAAGAATGGAGCCGATAATTTTCCTGGAACATTCGAGATCGAGGAAAAAATGACTGTGATCCAATTTAGGCACGTGGGAGATTCGATAAGAAAATAATTGAACGAAAATATAATTCAGAAATATTGAAAGCATGTTGACGTTTTCATTATTGAATGTTAAAGTCCAATGTGGAACAAAATTATGAAGTAGGTTAAGCACGCTGACAGTAAAGTTTTGTAATATATGACGTTAATTACGTATTTTAATTACTGTGATATTTTATTATTATATTTCTAATTTAATATGACACATAAAAAAAATGTTTTCCTTTTAGAATTTGGTTATTTATATAAGTAATAGATGTATTCCTTATATATAATATAAGTATAGTATTTGCTTATAATGCATTCTCATGTAGAAAAATTGTAAGCCCAACCCCGTTCCTAAAGATGTCGCGGGCCTTTACAAAAACGCTTTTTTTTTGAAAAACTCGATTTTTGCAATAACTATAAAATATTTTTCAATTTTGAAAAAATCATTTTATTTTGCTCACCATCTATAAGTAATTTGGGGCGCTGCAACTAAATATGGGGTCAGAATTAGCCGATTAGTTAGGAATTTTAACATCATCTCAAAAACGCCTAAAAAGTGCCGATAAATTTTAAATCTAACATAACCTAAGACGATAACTTTAAACCAAAAACTTAAACCTATTGTAAATTAGGAGAAGAACTGTTAAATTTCTAAGACAAGAACTATTAAGGTTTAAGAGTTCTTGGTTTAAAGGTATTTGTGTAAAATTTCTGTCTTAGAATATGTTACATTTAGAGTTCTGGGTGCAAAGTTCTTACATTAAGTTTTGTTAGATCTAGAGTTGTTGGTTTAATGTTCATTGTGTAAAATTATTGCCTTGTTTTTAGTAAATCCGATATTTCTACATATCGAAAAAAATCAACGATAAAATAAAAATATTTCTTACTATGTAAAATATAATATAAGTATTCTAAGACAGTAACTTTACACAAATAACTCTAATAGTTCTTGTGCCTTGGGAACTTAACAGTTCTCGTCTTAATTTATAATAGGTTTAAGTTCTTTTATGTAATGTTCTTGTTTCAGGTTATGTTATGTTAAAAATTCTTAATTTAAAATTCTTGTAAAGCTCTTGCCTTAGGTTATGATAGGTTCAACATTTTTGGTTAAAGCTTTGAATTTAATTGTTTTGGTGTTTTTATCATTGTTTTTGAGGTTATATCGCAATTCCTCCTTACTTGTCAGGTAATTCTGACCCCAGATCCAGTTTCAGCGGTCCAAATTACCTATAGATATAGTGATAAACTCATTGCTCCTTTTTATTTACTTGTTCTCAATTTTTCGGGCATTTTTAAAGTGTTTTTGGATGTTATGTCAAAATTTCTAACTGATCGGCCAATTCTTACCCCAGATTCGGCATCAGCGCCCCAAAATGCATTTGGAAATAGTGGTTAGCTTGTTTAAGCTTTTTATTTACTGTTTGAGATTTTTCAGGCATTCTGAAAGTGTTTTTTGAGATTAGGAAAACTGCATGAGCCAATCGGACATGGGAATTCATGAATCAAAATGTATGGGAATTCATAGGTCTGCCTTCTAGCACTCGACAATTTTTTTTTGTGTGTCTAATCAAACATTTAAATACAAACACAAACAAACGTTTAATGTTAAGATTTCGCCAGTAGGATGAACATTCCTGGAAATTTTTTCGTTGCCATGGTAATTACCATGAAGCTAAAAATAAGAGCATTCTATTGTTTTGAAGATATATATGTAAAAGTATCTTTGTAAACGGATTACTCTAAATTATTGACCTTTATAATAGCCGTAGAAACAAAACTGTAGTAACTTTTTCTAAATATATTTTTTTTAACCTCCTTCTATTCTACTTTCATTTAATGATAACTTAAAGAATATAATTATGCTCTAAATTGAGCCATCCCTTCCCCTCACAGATCCTAGAGAGGATCTGGATAATTATGGGGTGAATATTATTATTATTTCGCCGACTTTATTGTCACACTTCTCAGCGTAAACACTGGGAAACATTCACCTATTCCAGTGCAGGCAGCGATGGGTATTATTATTGTTATTACAATAATTAAATTATATACCTTCAAATCTTGCCTTAACCACATACTAATAGTAATAGAATACCTTAACCAAATAATTTTCTCAATTCACTTTTTTCACATTCAGATTAAATGATAGTTAAAAATATTTTTCATTGATTTTCTCTATACAACTATTACAAAAAAATACGTGAATCCTATACAATTGTAGTTTGGAATATTATTTCTTCTATCGGTTCTATTATTTCTCGTGTTGCTATAAACTAAACACATTTGTTTTTACTTACTGTTGCTATGAAAGTAACCACAAAAATTATGCAGTATTTTGGAATTTTTGATTAGAAGAAAAACAATACTTTAAGCGAGTATGATATTTAAATCTTTTTAACGAATAATTATAGAATAAAAAAATGAAGAATGTATATTAGAGATTGCTTTAAAACAGTATCTAATAAAAGTAACATTGATGTAAAAAAATACTTAGGGACCATTTTATTATGTCTCCTCTAAATTTGAGTTAATGCCACAAAGAATAGTGAAATACTATTATTTCGTCTGTGAAAACATTTTCAATAATAAAAGAATAATGAGAATTTATAAGACCCGAGCTATAAAATCGAATTTTATTTATTGCATATCAGTACTTCGAGTTCTATCGATTATTTTGTTGCAGTTGATTTTCGTTAATATTATTTCAAAATATCTGCGTTTAGTCTTATCATGGATCGATATTTCATAAATAATATTTGCCTCCTTTAAGTAAACACTAATTTGTTATAAATATATCAAGTCGTGTTAGTCAAGATACGTATACTTTTGCCGGAAAATTTTAGTTAGCTGTTAGACGTTTGCCTAAGATATAGAAATTTTAAAACAAGATAATGTATAATATGTAATTTGCTAATCAAATAGAATTATCAGATTATACTTGAGTCATAGATACGATGTAATGTTTATACACTAGTCCCAGAAATTAAGGGATATAAAAAAAGTCCCAATTTTTTAGGTGATTTTTGAAGAGCTGTAATTTTGACAACAATGGTCGTAGGGAAAAAAAAAAGGAAATTGAAGCTTCAAGTTTCTAATTTGACAAGATCTTGAGAGTAAAATTTATAACAATTTCGTTCAAGAAAGCAATCACTACAACTTGTAAAGAATAATCATGATTTGAAGTTTTCAAAACCCTACTTGAATTTTCTGTACGTGTATTATTTCCCGAGTAATTGATTACTAAGTCAATAATTATTTTTTTTAGCTTAATTAGCTTCGAACGGCGATAACTCAGCAAAAATCACCTTACATGGCTCCAAAATAGGTCAAATTAAATATAATTACATTATCTAATAGACCTTTATGATGAAATTATCGAAAAAAATGTATTGAAACCCGTGAACCTTTTAAAACACAAGCAAAAATTTCGAAAAAATGTCTTTCTATGATTTTCTTATGGTTACTCAAAAACTGCCAAGGCTGAAAAAATTTAAACTCAAAATCCAAAAACTAGAAACTTAGAATTTCAATTTCCTTTTTTGTTTTTTCCCTCGACCATTTTCCTCCAAGTTCCAGTTCTTGGAAAATCTCCTAAAAATGTATGATATTTTTTATATCCCTTAATTTCTGCGCATAGTGTATTACAGTTTAGTTGAGTATATGTAATAATTAGTTCAATTAAGAGATTAACTAATCACGAATGTAATTATTCAGTCGCTGTTGAAAATAAAAAGATTTTTATCAATTAACCCTTTCAATGCGTTATCGGTTTAGTGAATCATCTGAGATGACGGGAAATTCTTTTTCCTGAAAGTTGACATAAGCGCTGTTGTTTTCGATCGGGATGGTGTATTGCGGCATATTATTTGAAAATTACGTTATAATTAGTATTTTGGGTGATGTCTGATGATGACATCATCGTCTAAATTATCTATTTCTAAATTATCTATGATTATTTAATAATCAATCCAAAGGGTATCCCCCCATAAGTATGGTGAAATGCCCCCCTTTTTTTTATTTTCTTCGCATGATGAAAGTGTTTCTTAGGGCTAATTATGGGAGATAGACCGAATTTTAGGTCCAAAAAATTTTCCTCTCAGCTAGGTACGGAAGAAACCCTGTTTTTTTACGTTTTATTTTTTTTCTCTCTCGGTTTTTAACTGTCGAAAAAATCTGAGAAAATTCATGAGTACAAAAAATATGATTAATTTTAGTAACATTTTTTTCAAGCTCATTCAAGGTCATTATGACCTCTAAAAAAATTATTCAAACTTTAAAAATCCCATATCTTTTAACAAAAAAAAGCATCAGACTCAGATTTTTAATATGTTATACTTTTTAACTGTTTTTTACTACCTCAAATTTTTTTCAGATTTTTGAGTGGTGGGTCATGCCCAAAAGTGCGAAAAAACAATTTTTTGTCCGTGAAACGACTTAAAACGGCTTAAAATCATCATTTTATAGTGTCCTGATTTTTTTTCTTGCACTAAAAAGGACTCAAGTGACTTCAAACAATTAAAAAATATGTTCACTAAAAATAGTAAAAAAAAAAATTTCCACTTACCGAAACTAGTAGTTTTTATATTTTTTAATTGTTTGAAGTCATTTGACTCCTTTTAAGTAAAAAAAAAATCGGGACACTATAAAATGAAGATTTTAAGCTGTTTTAAGTGTTTCACGCAAAAAAATGTTTTTTCCTTTTGGGCATGACCCACCACTAAAAAATCTGAAAAAATTTGAGGTGGTAGAAAAACAGTTAAACATATAACATATTAAAAATCACCTATGCTTTTTTTGTTAAAAGATATGGGATTTTTAAAGGTGAATAATTTTTTAGAGGTCATAATGACCTTGAATGAGGCGTGAAAAAATTTTTACATAAAATTAATCATATTTTCTGTACTCATGAATTTTCTCAGATTTTTTTCGACAGTTAAAAACCGAGAAAAAAAATAAAACGTAAAAAACAGGGTTTTTTCCATACCTAGCTGAGAGGAAAATTTTTTTGGACCTAAAATTCGGTCTACCTTTCATAATTAGCCCTAGGAAACATGTTCATCGTGCGAAGTAAATAAAAAAAAGGGGGACATTTCACCATACTTATGGGGGGATACCCTTTGGTGTATTTCATAGAAGAAAATACGAATTTGGAAGGTTTGGCGATGGTTTTTGATTGAATCTTCCAAAATCAATAAGATAACAATAAAAAACATTGGTAAACAAGTAATATATGGGGCCAAAAATAAGCGATTCAAGGTCATTCCGCTCGATGACCTCTCTGCGGTTTGAATCACGATTACGATTATTGCTAATTTTAAGATAATTTAATTTTGCTTCTTCTTTCACTAAACCATTTTTTAATCCTATGCATTTCTTTTAAAAAAAAATGGCTTCAGACATATACAACCAACCATGGTGTGACACTATCGCAATGGCAATAAAAAAAAATAAGCACAAAAATTTTAAGATCCACTATTTAAGCGGGGAAATACAATTAGAAAGGTCAAAATTACACATTTAATTTTTTTATCAAGAAGTTATTATTTGATCGTAATGAAAGTTTGTACATTTGTTAATGAAGATTGGAAGTATACGAAAAAAAAACAATGTTTTAACAAAATGGCGGCTGTATGATGGCGCAAAGTAGATCCATAAAAAACGGTGGAAGTTCTGGCCGTCGTAATTTTGATCTGTAACGGTCTAGAAAATATTTTTTTTTGTAAAAAATAGTTACAATTTATCAGTAAACCAAAAAAAATGTGAAAAAAAAATTCGACGATTGACAGACGTCTTTCTGAAAAAATGTGAATTTTCCGTTTTTTTTTCTGTCATTTTTACAATAATAATTCAATTTTTCCACATCGAATTTTAAATTTTTTGAAGCTGTACTTAAAAAACTAATTATATAAAGAAGAAGTCCTCAAAATTTCAGCTAATTCGGACGATTGGTTTTTGAGTTATCGCTTCCACCAATTTTGAAAATGTTTCGAGAAAAACGCGTTTAAAATTTTATCTACCTGAAAATGATACTATTTACGCCTTAATCAGCGATGCCAGGGGCATGCAGTAGGCCTTCAGATTCTTCATAAAACTCATTTGTACTTTGCTGAAGCTCTTGGCGAGCCTATATAAATTCGTCCCAGGGTATTTCAAAAGAGGACACAATAGAGAAAAGGTCCCCTGGGTCGACAGCACCGAAATGCGTACTACGCGCTCTCTTCGAAGAACGACCAAAAAAAATAGAAGAGCTTTGAATTTGATTTTAAAACATTGCATGCATATTCTACAATACATTTACTATCTTTATAGGTAAAGAAAAAAACAATCGATTTTTTTGACCCTCTAATTGTATTTCCCCCATTAAAGTTTACATTTAAAAGTCGTACCAGGTGAACTCTTGCGAAAATCTCAAGCCCGGAGGTTAATAACAGATTACTTTACCAGGGGTGGCTCCAGGATAACTCTATTATCAGTAACGTTACGAAATGTTCAATAAGTCTTACCGTGATGGGGTGTAGCCCAACTAATCGGCAAAGAAACCATAGTCACAAGACACAGAACTTGCATACACATGGTAACCGACGCTGTAAAGTGTTCGTACTGTCACTCGAGTTTCCATAAATAATCAATATCGTGGATGAAATCAGTATATCTCCTTTTTAGTCGCCGGCCAGCCACCTTCATGTACCATCCGTCGCATCCATCAGTAGCAGCAATACATGGTGTTTATTTACTTCAAAGTTCTCCTCGTCCCCATAGTGACTGTAAACTACTAGTCACACACTCCCTAAATGTTGTGCTTTCCAACACCCTTGAAACTATCAAATGCCCTTCCACGGCTACTGCCTAATCCAGTCCCCCAACCACTACTTTAGCTATATTTTATTCTTTAACTTTCACGTCGTTTAATATTACACGCTACCATCGTTTTGTCTAAATCCAAGTTAAATTGTCTCTGTCTATCTCGCGCACTCACACCACCACTTACACGAGCTTTATGTTTGTCTAAAGCAACACTCTACAAAACGTTTGTTTTTATGTGCCACGTCAGTACACTGTCACACACGGTAAAACGAAGTTTACTGCTCACTTCAAGGTCAGTTCCACAAAAATGTTTATCCAACGCTCTACTGTAACATGCGACGCCCGCTATCCCGAAAATTTTACAAATTTATTCGACCTTGTGTGCAAACCAGACATCGACCAATTATGAAAAAGAATAGAAGTTAAACGATACATAAGAAGCAACGGCATACGCATCGAAGATAGTCACGAAATGAGACCAGCTCTCTCACCACCTGCATTAGTAGTTAGAACGAAAAGTGTAGCATTTGTCTTTTTTTCACAATCAGCCCATGTCTGCTTTACAGATACGGTATACAGGAGTTAACGATGTACTTTATTAATGTGGAAGTTCCTATAAAGTTAAGTGTATAAACTATGAACCCAAAATCCACTTAAAAAAATACTCATAAAATTTCATTAGAAACTCCTGGTCACCTCTTTTGGTGATTACAGAGAAACTAAAAATCATGGAACCTGAATACCTCAATCTGCAAGAACCTGAAATCTAAACTGAAAAAAAACAAGTCAGAAAATTCAATATTATTGAATAATCCTAAAGCTCTAGAATGTTGTTAACTGTTTCTAATCCAAACGGATCCGCACCTCCAAGAAATTGTCAAAAAACTTTCGTAGTTTAGGTTTTTCGATTTTTGCGATCGATGGTTTCTAGCTTCTCTTAATCGTCAAAAGTAACCAAGAATTTCCAATCGACTTCGTACTGTTAGAAGTGTTTTCAAAGTGATAACTGTGGAGTGCCGAAGTGTGTTTGATTGTTTCCAGACGAATCAAGGCCTTATCTTATCTTGACTGATATTTCGGAAAGTGAAAGTGATTTTTCACTCTCCCATTAACAATATGGCGCACTTCACGGCCTCCATATTGGATTTCCAAAAAAAAACACTATGCATCTGGAAGTGTGTGACGTAAGGACGGTCCCCAACATGGCGATTGAATTTTTGGACATTGGGTAAAAGTGACGTAGAACCATATATCTAATACTCCTATATTGCTAGAAGGGTCTGGAGATTGGCGAAATCACCACGGTGCAGACATATATGCGTCTGTCTCTCTCTCGTAACTACTTCGAGTCTTACGCGCATGCCCGAGAATTGAACATCCAGTCACACACAGCGAATTGCCCCACCAGACTCGTGACGCTTGCGCACAACAGGTCAAGTAGTCATTTGCTGTCTCACTTACCCCCTGACACCTCTACTTACGGGCACCAGCAATATAGGAGTATTAGATATATGCGTAGAACGTCCTATATTATATAAAATATAAATTCGTCAGTCGGTTACATATTACCTGTGCCTGTACCTGTTACTGTACTCTTATTCGAATGCTGTATATTTGACAAGTGCTATTATTCGTCATGAATAAAATGTATGGTCACAATGCAAGATGAAAACGAGATCAGGCCAAAGATCATCTCTCTGTGACAGAGGGGACGCTCTGTTTGCAAGTGGTCCAGCCCTCGTGAATACAATTTCAAAGAATAATTCAGTTTTATGTTATAACCTGTTCTGCTGAATGGGCATAGGGTAGAATAGAATTCGTATTGAAAAAAACAGATTATTTCAAATATTAAGTGGTGAATTATTTTGAATATAATAGTTCATATACTTCAAAAGTTAGCGTAGGTCTACATATCGCTGAGCTATTAAAAAAACTCATGAAAGTTGACCATGAACAAGAAAGAGGTACATTACAGGCAGTTACATCGATAACTGACATTTTTTTTTGTTATTAAAGTGATAGAAAAACGTAGGTACTTAAATTAATTTTACCAATAAACAAAAATATTTTACGTTCGAAAGTCGACAGAAACGATAGAGTATGTTTAATGTGAGATGCATAAGAGAACTATTTGTAGAAACCTTTTTCTAGATACGAGGTGTGGCAATTAAATAACCAAACTGCTGTCAAAACACTTGTATTCGTTACCAATTACAGTAGCAACTTTTTCGCCTTCAATGTACTCCGCTTGGCGATCTCTACACCGCTTCATACGGCTTTTCCATTGTTGAAAGCAGTGCTGGAAGTCCGCTTCTGTCAGCTGGTTCAGAACCTCCGTCGCTTTTGCTTTTGCTTTGTTTCGGGTTTCGGGGTCGTAAGTAAAAAAACACGATTCATCACAAGTAATCACCATGTCTAACAAGCCTGGATCAGTGTCAATGTTGTTTAGAATGTCAGCGCAAATGTTCATTCTTGATTCCTTTTGCTCGGGAGTGAGGAGTTTTGGCACCATTTTTGCGCAGACTTTGCGCATGTTGAACGATTCATGCAAAATCTGGCGAACACATTCTTTGTCAAAGTTTTCCCCAGGTTGACAAGAAACATGAAATTAACCCGTTGCTGCATTTTTTTCGACCCGTCACTGATGCGTAGACTAATTCAAACTACTTTTACAGTGAAACTGAGCGACCCACTGGCTTGTCCAGCGAGCTCAGGGTGGGGAAAGTAGCAGCATCAGTTCGGTTATTTAATAATCACACCTTGTATATTGCCCACTTGCCCACTTTCACCAATTTAGACAGTCAGTTAAACAATGTCTTGATGAGCAAAGACAAAATGAAAGAGTAAATAGCTAAAAGTGACAGACCTGATAGAAAGAAGTAATGCACTCAAAGTAAAAATAGGAATGGATGTGGAAAGGAGAAAAATAGTTGAATAATCCAGTGAAAGTATGGTTTTTTCATATTTTGAAGGTGATCCCTCCAAAAATCTGAAAAAAATGAGATTTAACTAAATGTATGAAAATATGAAAAGTAGGGTAACCCCGGAGACCAAAATATTTTTTGAATAATTCAAAACAATGTTTTACATGAGCTTATTTTTTTTAAGGCCTCCACATAGTAGAAGGTAATTTAAAAAATAGGAGGGAGGAAGTTAGGAGGCCGTGAAACAATTGTAAACGTTTCTTTTAGCACCAGAAACATATAGGTATATAAACTCAAAATTTCGAAAGCTATTTAGGCCCGATTTGACTATCTTATCCTGGATTACCCTTTCATATTTTTCCGACAACGGTAACTGGGAAAAAATTTGACTAAACATACATACAAACATTCCAAGTTAAATAGAAGCTTATAAAAATGGTATTGATAGATATAAATCGTTTAAGCATCAATGCGACAGAATTATAAAGCATGTAGTGTCGGCACAACATATAAAATATGTTACATATTATATTTAGATATGTTCGTTTTTGTAGTGCATTTAAACTTGCATTGATAATACAATATATGTAAGATGAGTCCACGTCTTGCTCTAATACTAGAGATGTTCGCATGTTAATTAACTTTAACAATGAGTTTATTAGCTGTTTTTGAGTACTTAAAAAATAATCTAAAATGGGATTTTACAAACAATGCCAAGAAATTTCTAAAGTACCAAAAGAAGCAGACTAATTATCTATAATTGCAGATCAAACAAAGATAATTGTGTCTGATCTTGATAAATGTGAAAATATTTTTAAGCGTCTTAAAATTTCTAACTTTCAGATTCGACCTTGATAAATTAAATACACTGTCATACACGGTACAACGCAGTTCACTGCCATTAAAGGTCACTTCCGCAAAATTGTTTATCCAACACTCCACCGTAACATGTGACGGACGCTGTCCCGACATTTTTACAAACTTATTCGACGTTTCATGCATACGAATCATGGATCGATCAGCGCAGGTTAACTAACACTAAAAAAAAAAAAATATGTCACTAAAGTTGGCCGACCAAAAAAAACATATTTCTATTCTTGATCTTAAATTTACAATATTATTTCATTGTCAAGGCTATTACATTATGTGACTGCCATTATTTATTTTACAATTGTGACAAGTCATTTGGCAACAACAATGTTTCGTTTCGAACTTCAAAATAACCTCTATTATTTGTGTTTCTCTCATTCATAGCCAGATTTGATGACGTTTTTTTTTTTTTTTTGGTTCGTTATAACAATATTGTAGTCGCGTTAATGGGGGAATACAATTAGAGGGTTCAAAAACAATTAGCGGGTTCTAGTTTTTTTTTTTACCTAGAAAGATAGTAAATGTATCGTAGAATATGCATGCAATGTTTTAAAATCAAATTCAAAGCCCTTCCATTTTTTTTTTTGGTCGTTCTTCGAAGAGAGGGCATAGTACGCATTTTGGTGCTGTCGACCCAAGTGGACTTTTGTCTATTGTGTCCTCTTTTGAAATACCCTGGGACGAATTTATATAGGCTCGCCAAGAGCTCTGCAAAGTACAAATGAGTTTTATGTAGAATCTGAAGGCATACTGTATGCCCCGGACATCGCTGATTAAGGCGTAAGTAGTATTATTTTCTCTAGTAACTCAGAAACTAATCGTCCGATTTGGCTGAAATTTTGAGGACTTTTTACGTATTTTTACTAATAAACTAACGTTTACTGAGGACTTTATGTATTTTGTTTTTAAGTAAAGCTACAAAATTTAAAATATGATTTTGCAAAATTGAATTATTATTATTGCAAAAATTACCGGAAAAAAAAACGGAAAATTCACATTTTTTTTGTCTGTCAATCGTCGATTTTTTTTTTCGTTTTTTTTTTGGTTTACTGACAAATTGTAACTATTTTTTCCATAAATTTATTTTCTAGGCTGTTACAGATGAAAATTACGACGGCCAGAACTTCCACCGTTTTTTTTTATGGATCTACTTTGCGCCATCATACAGCCGCCATTTTGTTAAAAAATATAATACATTTTTTTCGTATACTTCCAATCTTCATTACAAATGTACAAACTTTCATTACGATCAAATAATAACTTCTTGATAAAAAAAATAAATGTGCAATTTTGACCTTTTTAATTGTATTTCCCCCCTGAAGGCCGGTCCTGGATTCTATTATTAACCTACGAGCTCTACTCATAAGTATTTCATTTCCATTTTTTAAGCACAATCTGCCACTGGAATAAAAAAAACTAAAATTTTTAAGTGGTATATTTTACGAAACAGTGCGTTTTTTAATTTACAAACCTTTTTTTAGTATGCGATGCGCCTCTCGATGTTCTTCGTCGAAATCCTTCTGTTCTAACGCATCGATGCAATAATCATAACTCAATAACATCCTCGTCCCCGGTCCTCGTAACACATTCACATTCTTAGCGCGCTATAGGCGCGGAAAGGAAGGTGTATGTTTGCGAATGGGGCTGTCAAGAAGGCCATACGAGTCCCGAGGGACGGCCCGAGGTCCTGCTCCGGGCTCACCACCGCAGAGGGACTAAAAACCCCGTCCGTGCATTTCTTGCCGGCCTGCACGGAAACTACACCTGATGCCGGCCGTTTGTATAAATAATTTCGAAACTTTAACACTTTGGTTCCACGGTCGCCGTCGCCGTTTCATTATTCCTTTAGAGTCCTCCTCGGATAGACTTCGGTCCTGGTGGAATGGCGCGATTTACGTATTCAGGAGGGGCGCGGTCGTTACCGGACGGACAGTTTTAATAAATTACCGGTCGAATTTAAGGGGGTTACATGGGTTTCGAAGGCTAAACAAGGCATATTTTCAAAAAGCATATTAAAGGACAGAATTTAGAGGGTTACACCAAATTGAGATCTTAAAAAAGTCGATTTTTGTTCGCCTAGATAAATTGCTTATGCTTTTAAATAAACTAGTAAGAAAAATTAAAGGATATTAAAAAAAATTCCCAATTTTTGGGTGATTTTCAACAAGGGATAACTCGGAGAAAAATGGTCGTATAGAAAATAAAAAAAAGGAAATTGTAGCCTCAAGTGTCTACTTTTCAGATTTGGATTTAAAAATTTTTTAGCCGGAGCGGTTCTCACGTAATAATCCGAAAACCAACAAAAAAAAAATTTTTCCAAATTTTTGCTCGTCTTTAACCTTTTAAGGACGGGACTGATCGATATTTCGACCACTCAAGTATCATAATATTTTTGAGTGATTTTGGGGATAATATTATGTTTTGAATATAGAAAATATAGTGTAACAATTTTAGGTAGCATTTTTGACCTTGAAATAGAGATTTCAAGGTCGAATTTTTTATTCGGTATTTGGACATGTAAATTGGTATACTCACGGTAATCAAGCACCCCAAGGTGAGAGGCAAGGGGACTCACAAAAATCAAGCACCCCAAAGGAATCAAATTTTCGCCACATCCACGCTGTTGATGATGGGTCATGCTGAGAGCAAAAACTGAAATATTTCTTGCAAATGACTCATAATAAACGTTACTATTTTTCTGCATCCAGCGCATACAAAAACGTACAGATATCATTTCGGACAGAAAACAACGGATTTAACCTTGAAATGCAATTTTCAAGGTCAGAGATGTCTTCTGGACATTTTTTATTATCTTTTTCGTATTCAGCGCATCCAATTCCTTAGGAATGCACTGTTAATTCCACAAATAAAATTTTTAACATGGGACTTTCCGTCCCAGACGGGACTGGTCGAGATTTCGACCACCAAATTTGTCGGGCACTTGACGTGACAGATTCTTCGATTTTATGTACTAATATCGTGTAAAAAAAAAGTCCAATTTCAACGTAAAAATCCCTGTCCTTAAAAGGTTAATATAGTCTGTGGACTTCAAAAAATTTTTTTCATCATCACGAAACCTTTCAGAATTTTTAGATGATTTTTATTTTTTTTTTTTTAAAATTGCGAAAAATTGCAATTTTTCTTCATTTCAAAAATCATCTCTAAATATTCTGAATAAATTTGAGGGTATTATTTGACTAATTCTGAGACATTTTTGTACTTAGATAATTTTTGCTAAACTCAATAGATTCCAAAAAATTCCTATTTCGACGGCTCGTTGAAAGTCAGATATCTGACTTTCGACGGCTCGTAACTCGCTTGGAGTTGATTTTTGGACCTTGGTGCCATGAAAACTTTTGTTCAGAGCGATTCAAAGTACAACATACTTCAACCCCAGAAAAATTGGCAGGGAACAAAAATCCATATGATTGGTGCGGGGTCCTTTAAACCTTTGGGGCACTAAGAAAATAAAATCGCAGCGCTTTGCAACTTTGAGGGTTTTTTGGGGACACTTTGAGGTTAAAAAATTACCAACGATATCCTTCGTTCTTCCACTATATCCAAAGTTATACCAAATTTTCCAAATATCCTTAAATTCGCAATTTTTTACTTTTTTTCAGCCAACATTATCGCTTCAAAAAATTTTTTTATCAATCGCCCCCGATTGTGTCTTATAGAGAATGTTTTGCAGTTTCCAAAACCCTACCTCCATTTTCTGTACGCTCATTAGTTCCCGAGTAATTGATTGTCAAAGTTGAAAAGGACTTTTTTGCTTTGATCGACGATAACTCCGCGGCAAATCATCGTATGGAGCTCGTTAAGAGGTCAAATTAAAGCTGTTTAAATTGTTTAAGAGCTTTATGGCGACATGATGAAAAAGAAATTCCACAAACCATTTTAAAGACGAGCAAAAATTTGGAAAACATATTTTTGTTGGTTTTCGGATTATTACGTGAGAACCGCTCCCGCTAAAAAAAATTTAAATCTAGATCTGAAAACTAGACACTTGAGGCTACAATTTCCTTTTTTTATTTTCTGTACGACCATTTTTCTCCGAGTTATCCCTTGTTGAAAATCACCCAAAAATTTCGAATTTTTTTAATATCCTTTAATTTTTTGTTACTAGTTTATTTTAAAAGTTTAACCATTTCAAAATTCAAATTATTGTCGATGTTATAGTAGTCTAGGATATGGCGCGTCAAAAAATCCACGAACCCTAACTGTTTGCCGTGTGGTAAATACTCCCGAGTCGATGTGGAGCATTTTTTCTCATACCACATATACAGGGTGTCTCAACTTTTAGTTTACAGACTTTATCTGCTCACCCAGGATAGTTACCAAAAAAACTTTATATATAAAAGTTACTTGAATTCATGAGGCCTATAAAATGACATATTCCGTTTGACATGTGCTAGTGACCTTGAGGTTATGTCATTGTCAATATAAGTTTTTTAAATACAACACCCTGTATTTTTCGACATTTTTGTATTTACCGAACAATTCTACACGATGACCCTGATTGCCGATTGGAATTTTGCGAAATCATGGCAAATAGATGGCAAGATAATCCTTTATTTATAAAAAAACATTCTTTTTTCTGATGAAGCAACATTCGTCTTAAATGGAACAGTCAACAAACAGAACTGTATATACTGGAGTACAGAAAATCCACATTGGATGATGGAGGCCAATACTCAATATCCTGAGAAGGTGAACGTTTGGGCTGGAATTATAAGTTCTCAAATTATCGGACCATATTTCTTTGATGGCACATTAACTGGCGTGCGTTACTTGGATTTCTTGCAAAATTTCTTAGTTCCAGAGTTAAGAATCCTTTTCCCAGATGATGACAACCCCAATGAAATTGATAGAAATATTTGATTTCAGCAGGATGGAGCTACACCACATTTTTCATTGGAAGTAAAAGCCTATCTGAATCAAGTTTTTCCCAATAAATTTGACCCCGCTTGACTATTTTTTATGGGGTTACTTAAAATCGAAAGTCTATTTCAACAGACCAAATAACGTAGAAGATTTAAAAGACAGAATAAGGCAAGAAATTAATCAAATCACTCCGGAAACAATACAAAATGTTTTAGAAGAATTTCAGCAACGCCTCCATTATTGTCAAGAACCAACGGGCACCCAGTTTGAACATTTGATTTAAACTGTTCTTCTGTTCTGTTTCGTGTTCTTTTCTTTACTTAGTAACATTAAAAATGTAATATTTTTCAATAAAAAAATTTTAGTATATTTTTGTTTTTTTTTTTCATTAAAAAAAAGTATAGAAATTAAAAAAATCTTATGTTGCTGGATAGAGAGTTAAAAAACCCTCTCAAATGAGCTATTACACGCACCCTCGTTCCATTTAAAAACTTTAAAGTGGTAGCTGTCACTCCAAGGGGGTTGGAGGGAGAGGTATAAAATTATGCTCAAAAAAATGTCATTTGGACATACTTATGGACCTCACTGTATAAATATTCTATTGTAAATAAAAATTGTCCAAGGATTTTAACAGGATAGTTTGAAAAACATTAAAGTTACTAAATCCTTTAAGTCGTCACTGTATGACAATTTATTAAAATATTTTTAATAAAATTTACTGTACGGACATGATCTCACTAGCCGTTTTTTATGCATTAGGACAATTTTGTGCATCATGTCACGACAGATAATAAATTCAGTCATATTCTGCATGAAAATAAATAGGTTACTGTATTATGTTTTCGTTTAAATGAAAGGTCAAATTCCACTAACGAATATATTTTTGAAAATATTATAAATACATATACCATTTATAACTGAAACAAAAGATTGTTCTTTACGAAGATGTACCTTGCGAAGGAATTCGATTTTAACCGTAAGCTGGCAGGATAGGAGATTAGAATTCCAGCGGAAGTAGCGGCATATCATTCACATTCTAAGAATGTGGTCGCTACTGGACTGTTTGCAAAAAGGGAAGACCGCAAACCTTAAGGGACTCGTCCTGGCAAAATTACATTCTTCCCGATCTCCCCACCTGCCACCCAGACAGTGGTGTGCCCACGGAAAATGTTTCCCTTCAAGACAATTACCTCGCTATTTGCTTTCATGAGAATGAGGGTTTAGACGTATTAATTAGTATGTAGAGAAATTATGTACATGTGAGGAAAAAATCGACGAAAATTATGATACATCTATAGGTATGTACATACTGTTAAGTCATATATAGTAATAAGTACATAAAGTCCGCATTTTATATAATATTGATTTTGTTCTTCTGTTAGTTTTTGCTTTAAAAATTATGACAAATGGCATGTATGTGAGTAGTCACGTGACTTTTTTAACTGTTAAATTTAACATTTTTTCTCAAGAAATTACAAAATATGGCATTATTTTTAAAATTTTTGGAAAATGGCAAAAAAAATTGTTTATTTTTTGATTTTCTACCTATGTACCAATTTTCATATGTCTAGTAATAAATGTTCTTTTTCCAGTTGTTTTATATTTATGGGTATTTCTGAGTATTTATAGGTATTTATGGGTATATCAGTACAAAAATCAGTACAAAATTATTCCTTTATACTAAACATATATTTTTAATGTATTTTTATCATCAATTGTTCTAAATATAGTTTTTTTAGAAAAATAAAAAACGCCGGCAAATACTATGTCAAAATTTAATGCAGAGTTGATATCATTTGTACAAATAACTAAACGTTTAACTTTATTTACGTTTTTCACTAAGTAGCATATGAATATCAACTGAATTAAAAAAAACAGTCCCAATGCATATTTTTTTACTTACTTTTAACTGCACTTTTTGGAGAGTAAAAAATATTTTCGTACGTAAAAAAGTATTTTCGTACAGTAAAATGTAAATTAAAGATTTTTTCATTGATATTTTTTTATTTCGGTTTATGTATCTAGCTACTCAATGAAAAACCTACTCAAATAAATAAATCCAAAATCAAATGTTTAGTTAATTGTATCGAACCATCCAAAAAAAAACGTCAAAGTTGGCCGAGTAAAAAAATACATATTTCTTAATGCATATCTTAAATTTATAACCTTACTTAGTTGTCAAAACTTTATATGACAGCCATTATTTATTTTACAATTGTGACACTTGTCAAAAATTTGACAAACGAAAAGCTTCCACATGACCACAATTTCTATCTCGTTCATAGCCAGATTTGATTAGGTACGTTTTTTTATTGGATCTTTTTTTACAAATGATATCAACTGCTTCATTTTGACATAATTCTTGCTGGCGTTTTTTATTTTTTCAAAAAAAATACAGTAAAATTTGAATTATCCAGAAACCTAGTACAAAATTGTACTAGAAAATGAAAATTTGTATTAGATACTTGAAAATTGTCATTGGCACATACGTAGAAAGCAAAAAAAAAAGAACTTTTTCCTTGGTCATTTTAAATGATGCCATATATTGTATTTTTTTGAGAAAAGTGTTAAAATTGACGGTAAAAAAAGTCAGGCGACTACTCAAAATTTGTCAACTTTTCTACGGTTCAACTTATTGGTGGTTATTAAAATACTACCTAATTACCGACTCCTGTAGCTCTAAAACAACCCCACATAAACATTTATCCTGCACCACCATGTTTAATGGTGGAACGAATCATAGTTGGTTTGAATGCTTCGCCATCTTTTTTTCCATACACTTTTACCTCCTCGTGTGACCTCCTTGAGTGATCTCCTTGTGAAGAGATCACAGACAGAACCAGATATGAACCCGTTTTCAATGACAAAAAAAAGAAGTTGCGCACCCACTGCCACTGTGTTGACGACACCAATGCCTCTTCCAGTCAGAAAGCCAGTAGTCGAGATCAAACAGGACAACCGCACGACCACAGGTATGTATATCTACCTATCCTGCTACTGGGTTTACAGTCGACTTTATTGCAGGAAAGGAAATATCTCGGGAAAATAACGGTTTGCACTCCACTTTGGCCAGCTGCAGATATCGAGGAAATAGCCTAGAGATAAAGATTATCCTGATATTTTTATGAACACCCTCAGGTCAACAGGAAAAGGAAATATACACGTATAATATACCGTGTTATACCGATTTTCTTGATGAAAAATAGAAATATGAAATTCAAAAAATTATATTACTATAATGAGATATATGATAATTGATATATATATATATGATAATGATATATATATATATATGATAATTGAGAACCCTTTCAAATGAGCTATCACACGCACCCTCGTTCCATTTAAAAATTTTAAAGGGGTAGCTGTTACTCCAAGGGGGTTGTAGAGGGAGGTATAAAATTATGCTCAAAAAATGTCATTGTAGAATTAAAAATTGACGTGTTTCAGTATTTTACTCATAAATTGTAAATTACGTAGATAATGAATTTATCCTTTACTTATGGACCTCACTGTATAAACCGATGTAACTTTTTTGCGCCTTAATAATTTCAATTGAATTTTACTAAAACCATTTTTTTCTTAATTTTATGCACAACAGTAGCCTGTGCAAATTTTTAGCTTTAAGTAAAACAATGCAAATAAAGCGCTTTGAAACTATGTATGTATATGTCAAACTTTATTTTTCACCTGGCGCATTCGCCAAATATGAACTAACCTTTTATTCTTTTGAAAAGTTGACGAACAAGATTGACCCGTCCTGTCCAAGCAGTTTTTGCAAAAACTTTCCTAAAAAAATGTCATCGAGTTTGTTCCAAACTTTATGACCTCGATGTATAAGTAGGTATCTTCAAAAAATATTATAGTATAGGAGGTAATTATAATAATCTATTTTTTGGAAACCGTTTGCTTTCAAAATAAACATCAAAACAAACATTTGACAAATTTCCAACTTACGTGCCATCTACGGGACAGTAGATTAATTTGGATTACTTTCTCCTTTTCCTTTATCTTTAATGAGTTATACATTTTGTACTAGACATTATATATAATATAATTTTGATTATTATAACATAACAACTGCATAAACAAGCATTTATTATATAATATAAGTACTGTATACCAATAAAGTTATTAAAAGTTAATCTCAAAAGAACAAAATAATGCTTGATGAATATGATTTACTCGTATACAAAAATACAAACGACGCCAGTAACATTGGTTGGAGACATCTATGATATTATCCACGAAACAGTAATAAATACCCTTAGCCATATATTTTATATGTGGCCACTAGATTGCGCATCTTTCCGTTATTTAGACAACTTTTATTTGGTCCCAAGAGATGGCGCCGCGATACATTCCCAATAATAATAAGTACTTTTTCTATCCATGATGTACTTACTAATCAATCACCGTCTTATCTATCCTGTGTAGCTGCAAGCATAGAGAAATGAAATAAGAGCATTTTACTAAATTGGCCTAGTTGAAATAGCCCCGAAGACAGCGCTCTCAGCTGGCTTTTGGACTCCGAAAAAATTGTTTAAAGAAATCTACTTTTTAAAGTCAAATATTTAAAAAAAATCCTTGAATTGATTCACATTTCATTAGCATTAGATGGCATTAGTCACAAAACATCTAAATTACAGTCGCCGCGACACCACAATTTGAAATATTGCAGTTTTATATTTATGTATGTAAATATTTGCAGTAAACAGCTGGCTATTAATTAATGCTACATAAATATTCATGACATTGAAACAATGTTGTTGTTTCTTATTATCGCCTATTTAAATGACAAATAAAATAGTAATATACAGTATATGTAAAGCGATATCGACCGGTTGTGAAAAAAGAACAAATTCTACACTTCTCGTTCTAACGACTATCGTTCACTATAGCGCATTATAATTATTACATTTCACAAATATAAAAATGAATGTAAAAAGAATAAGTAATAATTAAACTATTAAATTATTAAATTACTTTAGGTATTTTGCATAAAACAATAGGAAATGTCATACAGCGTGTAATAAACAAAATCACTAAAAGAAGGTAGGTAAACCATCAGTTCACTTTGAAGTTTTGTTTCACAGTTTAATTTTTTATACTAGGGTAGAAGAACCTGCGTAGTAGCTACATTTACTGCCAGAAACAGATACACTCAACATCCACATTTCCGAACTTTTACGTTCCGCAGACTTCCACATTTCCGAACTCCCGTCACCTTGGGATTTCCGAACAGTGGCGCATGCGCAAAGGTTTCATTCACTAGTGCTTTTTTTTGTTTTTCGAGGTTTTTATGCAAATGTAATACATACATACATGTGTACATGTTAATAAAAGAACGTTTTTCTAAACAAAAAAATGTCAGGTGGCAAAGGAGAGAATGATGCAGGTATTTATTTTGTAATTCAAAGTAAAGGTTTGTTTTATTGAACATTTTGTTGACGTAACCTATAATAATTTCAAACTGAAATGAAAAATTATGAGAAAATATGTATTTTTAAGAAAACCGTGATACAAAACAAACATTATTGTACTGTTTATTTGCAGAGTAAAGAGCCTGCTAAGAGGCTAACCTTGGGGGAAAAGCTGGATTTGATAAATCACAAAAAACGGTGTTAAAAATGTTGATCTATGTAAGATGTACAATATTTGTAAATCGTCAGTGGCAGAAATTCTTGGAAAAAAGAAATTTACTTTGAAAAAACTGAAAAAAGGACGAAAATTGGAGTGGACGGATTGACACAATAAAGTGCACCGGTACTTATGATACGCCATTTGAAAGAAGTGTTTTCACTGGTTTGTACAAAAGAAGAACTCTTGTCTCAGGTGTGCTGCTGAGGGAGAGGGATTTCCTCTTTGCTGAATCCTGTGACAATCGAAATGTTTGATAACAATCGCATTATTGTGTTTACATTTTTTTTCTCATTTCAAATTTCGCGGTTTTTTGTCGTCAACCAATCAGTGACAGGTTCGGTTATGTGGAAGTACAAGTTCGGAAATATCGTGAGAAAAAGTTCGGAAATATCGTGAGTTCGGAAATTTGGAGTTCGGATATGTGGATGTTGAGTGTACTGTGTTTGTTAAGCTTACTCCAAACGTGCACTGATCTTGACAGCCAGCTGCTTTCACTCCAGTCCTTGGTTTCCACAGTGCGGGGGCACAATTTCATTGAAATAGGGAAGGTACAAAATCGCCAACAAACGCAAATCGCCCCATCACATAATCACTGATCCGTCCGCGAGTGGGAACTGCCTGATAGACCTGGAAATTGCTTGTCTTATCCTATCCTCCAGTTAGGTCGTATTTCCTTCCCGTTCTTGCCGGGCAACTAATTTCATATCATATACTGTATAATAAAAGGCATATAGTGGGGAAGAATTTATTTTTTCCTGTAAGATTTTGTGTTACATTTTCAAAAATCATCGCCAAAATAAATTACAAGTAAAAAAATGGTCAATAACAAGTGACTTAATATCTGATTATTGCACATTAAACTTATACAATGTTGATTAATCGCTACAATAAATAATAGAAAACTCCCCCACGTTTTTTTTATTTCTTTTTTTATAATAAAATAGGTTTTGTTAAGTGTATGCAAAAATTTGTTACCCCGCTGCTTTATAAAAAAATAAATAAATAAGAAATGATAAATGAAAAATTATTTTGGCATACAAATAACAATAGGAATCTGTTAATATAAATAATGAACCCCCCAATCTATAAAAATGAAAGTCTTATAAGATCACACATAGAAATCTGGAAAAAAAACAGATCTATACATTTTTTCAAATCTTGTTGTACGTTATAAAAATTTTGGACATCCTCTTAAAAAATCGGTTACAACAAGGCATTGAATACGTCCAGCCCATAAAAATAATCGCTTACGTTCGCCACATTATAACGGACGTATTTAATTAACAATCTTTTTAATTGCTCCTCTTAGAGGCCGTATTGACGAAACTAACTGGAAGATTAACCAGCTAGAATCTCCTTCGAAAAAAAAATTATGTACCGTTGAGCACACACGCATAATTTCCCAATAACCGTCGAGTAACTTTTTCTATAGCACTTTAGAAGTCCCATTTCTCTTCACAATAGAGTTCGAATTAAGAACGTCCACTTTATTGAGATCTGTCCATGATGCCCCAACACTTTTTTCTATTTTTTTTTGTCTGTTGTACCTGCAGGTATATTTAGCCGGTCCACTCGAATATATGTACATTCACTACATTTTAATATTGGCGATGCCTATAGAAGTGAATTAAAATTTTTGAAGTTATTGGGTACCATATGCGAAATAAATTTTAATTCCAAAATATGAAGATACGTTCATTAAATAAGACAGACGTGGAAGTTACCGTGACAGTACACAAATAACAGCAAGCTGCTATCACTCCAGTCCTTGGTTTCCACAGTGCGGTGGCTCAATTTCATTGAAATAGGGAAGGTACAAAATCGCCAACAAATGCGAATCGCCCCACCACATAATCACTGATCCGTCCGCGAGTGAGAACAGCCCGATAGGCGTGGAAATTACGTGTCATATTCTATCCTCCTGTTAGGTATTATTGCCTTCCTTTGTTCTTGCCTGGCTACTAATTTCATATCCCATACTGTATAATAAAAGGCATATAGTGGGGAAAGAATTTATTTTTTCCTGTAAGATTTTGTGTTACATTTTCAAAAAATCATCGCCAAAATAAATTACAAGTAAAAAAAATGGTCAATAACAAGTGACTTAATATCTGATTATTGCACATTAAACTTATAAAATGTTGATTAATCGCTACAATAAATAATAGAAAACTCCCACGTTTTTTTTTATTTTCTTTTTTTTATAACAAAATAGGTTTTGTTAAGTGTATGCAAAAATTTGGTACCCCGCTGCTTTATAAAAAAAAAATAAATAAGAAATGATAAATGAAAAATTATTTTGGCATACAAATAACAATAGGAATCTGTTAATATAAATAATGAACCCCCCCAATCTATAAAAATGAAAGTCTTATAAGATCACACATAGAAATCTGGAAAAAAAAAACAGATCTATACATTTTTTCAAATCTTGTTGTACGTTATAAAAATTTTGGACATCCTCTTAAAAAAATCGGTTACAACAAGGCATTAAATACGTCCAGCCCATAAAAATAATCGCTTACGTTCGCCACATTATAACGGACGTATTTAATTAATAATCTTTTTAATCGCTCCTCTTAGAGGCCATAGCAGAAACTAACTGGAAGATTAACCAGCTAGAATCCAGAATCTCCTTGAAAAAAAATTATGTACCGTTGAGCACACACGCATCATTTCCCAATAACCCTCGAGTCACTTTTTCTATAGCACTTTAGGAGTCCCATTTCTCCGTTCACAATAGAGTTTGAATTTAAAACGTCCACTTTATTGAGATCTGTCCACGACGCCCCAACACGCAGGTCGCTTAAAGCTGCCGTCAAATGAACGGAGATTCGGATGGCGCGAATTCACCCAACGACAACGATAAACAGTCGCGGCAAACGACGCGCATTGCTTCCTCCTCGCAGGGCTTAAAACTGCACGGGTAACAAGATATGCAATTTTAAAGCGTACAGCAAAACGTCCCTTCAAACATACACGTGAAATGTTACATCGTTTGCCAATTATTGTTACGTCCAACCTTTCCGTAAAGATTAAGCAAGATTTTAGGTTATGTTTTTCTTTTGTTTTATCACAGACAAGGGATTGATGAAATAAAGACCGTGAGAACGTTCTACTGGACCACCGTGTGAAGAGGAAACCCTGCACGAGGTTCGCTGGCCAAGACGACAACTACAGCATGATGTGGAATTTTAACCGTACGGATAAAAAGCTATCCTGTCCGGCCGGAAATTACCATAATTTCATCGCCTCAAAATTACATTATCTGCATCGTAATAATCCGGAAAAATTTCAAACCGCGTATAAAAAGTTAAACGAAAAAAGATTTTCTCCAATAATTAAATAAAAGTATGCTGAGTTCGTTTTTGTTGTTTTTGTTTGTAACTATATACATGAGTTACTTTTTAACTTGCACATGTCGCACGTTACTTGGTTGTCTCTTCTATCTCGTCGTCTTCCATGACCTTGGCGACGTAGAGTTTAGGGTCGATGACCTTGGGAATTGGCTTGATCTCGGTGCCGAGCTCCTGCTCGATGCGGTGCAATGCAAATCTGTAGTCGTACGTGATCAAATTTATGGCGATGCCCAAATGTCCAAACCGGCCAGATCTTCCAATACGGTGAAGGTACGTCTCTGCCATTTTGGGAAAGTCAAAATTGATCACGACGTTTACTGCTTGCACATCGATACCTGAACGGAAAAGCAAATACATTTAAGTATTGACTAGTGATATTTTTTGGCGATTATAAATAACTTCCCAGATAATCAGCATATTAGGTTGTCGGAAAAGTCAGGACGTATTTTTGCAATAGATGGCATTATAAAGTGAGCAGCAGCCTAATGCGTACATAGATGGATATTAAATACATATTAAATGATACATTTTTATGTCATAGTTAGGCGAAATTACTTGGGCCTGGGGAGCTTGGTTGTACAGAAAGCTAAGAGAGGGTCTTAGCGGAACTCTAAAGAGCAATGTTGCCAGAACTAACTATGACTCTTAACTCTGCATAATAAGTCTTTATAAAAACCCTATATTTACAAAATGCATTGATGTACGATCAATTAATATAAGCCAATTTAATTTTCAGACTCGATTGCGTATCGTATAATAAACTTTACTGTTATCTTTTTCAACCCAACTACTGTGAAATAATTTTAAACAGTTCATATTACTTTAAACAGCTGTGAAACTATTTTAAAATATCTAATAGGAATATTATGTTGATATGACAACGTTCAGCAAAACAAGGCAGAACGAACGGTCCAATGCGTCGGATTCGGCGCACAAAATTTCGGCGAATCGCAGACAGAACTGCATCTGCGCCTGTCAAATTCAAACTGCGGCAAGGCTCAGGGACTAGATGTTTGTTGTCGTTTGGTTAATTTATATCTTATATTAGTATGCGAATAGTTGTTTGAATGAGATGTACTTGCGTATGTGTTTTAGCTTACACACATACGCAAAATCATTGGCAAATGACAATATTGATTGATGATACACACTTTTCTAATCAGGCATTAAACCAGAATAAAATATAAAATGGAATTTCAAATTTTAACTCAAACAGCCCTACCGACAAACCGGATGCCTTTCATACGCCTGCGCTAGCAATTGGATCGCGATTGGTTCTCACTCAACAAAGAAGTTAAATTATCAATTGCCCTTCATTCAGCATTAGTGTATGTATTTTTACATGAGAAATGTCATCACGATTGGCTCGAGTGCTATACCATTTCACAGCTGACAGTTCAACCTTCATTTAAGAAAAAAGTAATCGATTTGGTCGCGTCGTTTGGTTTTTACATCAAGTTGAAAATGGAAGATCAAACTGTGCATTTTCGTCACATTTTGGTTTTTTATTTCCGCAAATGTGGCTTCCGCAAGGCAGGCCTGTGAAAAATTGCGTAAAGTTTACGGTATCGATGCCCTACAAGAGCATCAGTGCCAGAGATGGTTCACCAAATTCCGTTCTGGTGACTTTGATGTCGCCGATGCTCCTCGCTTCGGAAAGCCCATGGATGCTGATGACGACCAAATAAAGGAACTGATCGAAGCAGACCCACATTCGACCACTCGTGACATTGCGGAGACCCTAAACCTTCATCATTCTACTGTTCACAATCATCTACGGAAGCTGGGATTCATCAGCAAGCTCAATATATGGGTTCCTCATGAACTCAAAGAAGTTCATCTCACCAATCGCATCAATACCGCCGATACTCATCTCAAGCGCAACAAAAGCGATCTGTTTTTGAAGCGCCTGATAACAAGCGATGAAAAATGGATTGCTTACAACAATATTCGACGTAAGCAATTGTAATGCAGCGGAAGTGAGCGAGCCCAAACACAATCCAAAGCTGATCTTCACCAGAGGAAAGTTATGCTCTCAATATGGTGGGATTATAAGGGGCTGGTGTTTTGAAAACCTTTTAACGTTATAACTCCGAAAAAATAATACTTTTTTGAATTTTTGAAAAAAGGGTCATTTTCCGCTTGTCTTGGGCTGTATTTCTAGTTAACAAGAAGTCTGTTCAAACAAAATTGGAATTTATACAGCAAAAATACGAAAACGCGAATTTTGACGTTTTTTTTTAAATTTTTCTCAAATGTTTATGAACCGATTTTTTTTGTTCACATCTCATTCAACGCGCATTTTTAAGACCTACAACTTTCTAATTTAACTTTCTTGTGTAGGACTTGAAGCTTTATTTTATTTGCAAAAAAACGTTTTTTTCACTTTTGCGAATTTTTTTGGTGTATCGCAAAAAACGCTATCTTTCTTAGAATTTCTTTCTCTATACGACCATATTTACGTTTGCTGATAACAATTAGTGACCAATTTACATGGGGGCTTTCGCTCGTTGATTGGACTAATTAGTCCTGTGTCAGCTGGTGCTGGTGTACAATACCCTGTGGTGCGTCCCGTTTCTCCCTTTTTAAAAATCTCTGTAAATCTTACCTCTTGTGAATAGGTCGGAACAGACTAGATTTCTGCACAGCCCGGACCTGAAGTCATGGAACACACGGTTACGGTGTGCTTGCGCCATCTTGGCATGTATATAGTAACAGCAGTAACCAAGCTCTGTGATTTTCTTGGCCAGCAGCTCTACTCTTTGTGTTGAATTACAAAAAATAATACTTTGGTTTATTTGTAACTGAAAACAAGACGACACAATTAGTTGGAAAATCAGTCATACCATAGAAACTATGTTATGTAGTGGGTTCCTTTTTCTGGTCAATTGTTTCGTGTTATAAACTCTTCAAGAAGTCTTAGGAAACAAAAACAGGTCTATTATAGTGCTAACCGAAGGTTGCTTTGTGCAAATCAAGTCACCAGATAAATCCTCCAAGATAGTCTCCTCGGATTGGGAGAAAGTCAGGGTCCTTCTGTGTCGTACTAGACTTCTGACTTATGGGCTAATCTAGCAAAATATGGATCAAAATAGTTTCGTGGTTGCCCAAAACAACGTTGGGTTAGCATTGCAGACCACTGTATGTGATTTTGATAAGTGAGGCAGTTATGGAAACTGTCACCGTTGAAATTAAAATCATGTGATTTGTGTTGCATATTTGTCCCTCCAACCGAACATGGAATCTTAGGTCAGATCTACTAATATGCTATGGCCACTGACGTTTATTTTTAGTACATTAATAAAACATATTCAAACAAATAAAAATTGGTGAAACCAAGTCTGACCTGCATGGTAACTGCCTCAATATATTAAATTTCAAAGCACGTAATATACAGGGTCACGCAGGGAGGTATGGAATTTTGAAGTGTGTCATGTGATGTGGGATGAACATAATGTTTCCCAAATAGATAGTATCGGGATAGTATTTCAGTTACATACAACACCTTCATTGAAACGGACCGTTCTGTGATTCAAACACAGCGACGGTTTCAAATTCATTTTATTATTGGCCCTTACTTTTTTTCGTGAAAACGGACGCACAGTTATTGTGCTTAACACAGATCGCTACCTAGCGATGTTGCATGATTTTTTTCTGACACAATTTAGAAGACGGAACATTAATCTCAATACTGTATGATTTCAATAAGATGGAGCAACTTGCCATACATCCAGAGCGGCAATGGCTTTTTTAAGGGAACATTTCCCAGGACGTTTCATTCCGTTGCGTGGAAATGTGAAGTGGCCTCCTCGGTCCCCATACCTGTCACCTCGTGACTATTTTTTATGGGGCTACCTTAAATCTCTAGTATACATAAACAAACCACGTACACTTGGAAGCCCTTTCAGAAACAACCACCCGAGAAATTCCGAAGGGTTCCACGTAAAATGCTTCAAAGGAGTAAGGACAATTCCTCGCGACGTCCACAGGAGTGCCTAGACAAAAACAGGCACCACCTAACTGACGTAATTTTTGCACCTGATTACTTTTTTCTTATTTTCTACTATGCATCATTTAATGACATTTCAACTATGTGTTAAAAAAATTGAATTTCGTTGCCGGACCCTGTATATTCAATATATTGAAAACTAATTTGATGGAATTTGAGGTGATGAAATATTCACCATACATTCCTGACTAGGTATCATTGGATTTTCAATTGTTTAGATTTCCCAAAAAATATACAGTGAGGGTGTAAAGTCCCGCATAAATTCAATAAAAATTAAAGGATATTTTTTTCAAAAATGCTCAGACAGTCAATTTAATTTTTCATTTGAAGACATTTTGACGTATTTCATTTGTTTTTTAATTGACAGCTGTCAAAGATATGACGTTATCGACAATTATTTTAAATGACAACATATGTATGGTTTGTGATACATCATTTGAAAGCTTTACTAATCTTAACTTCATGCAGTAAGGTCCTAAATTTTGGCGAGATTCCTTCAGCCATTTTAAAATGGCGACTGATCAAAAGTTAAAATTCAATAAAAAAAAAACTAAGGAAAGTTTATTTAAAAAATCACTCAGACAGAAGAGGTTCTATAGAAATTTGCTAAGTTATTTGACATAACACACTCTCAACAGTTATCCGGAATTCCAGAAATTGAGAATAAATAATATAAAGTGCATTCTTAATTATTTAAATAAATGAATTATTTAAATTAATATTTACACGAAGTAGGTATTTCCGGGTCATGGATTGGGCAAAGGAGTCAATTCAAGTTTCCTCCTAGGTCACCTGACCTAACCCCCATGGATTTATTTTTGTGGTTATTTAAAGAAGTTCTAGCTCAACATTATAGCATATCAATAGTAGCAAAATGAGGAAGATTCGATTTGAAGTTATACTGACTTATTAGTTGTCAGCAGTCAGTGATATCTTGCAATGAAATCCGCCTACTAGAATTTTTTTAAAGAATTAGAAAAAAAAAAGTTCAAATTATGAAGAAAAATGGTATTATCTCGAGAACCGTTTGAGTTATATAAAAAGTAATTTGCGTTTTGGGGGTTTGAAATCAAGCAGGGCAAATCATCAAGAGTGACTTTTTCTGAGAAATCAAAAACACAAGATTATTTCCTCTTTTAAACTCGATCCGGGGACATACTGTATATTTACATCTCGGCATGACGAATGATTACTAAAAAAAAAAAACAATAAGCTATCACCAACCTTTGAAAATAGAGTATTCAAACAATGTACTTTCTGCCTCTCCTGCACGAATGCGTAATACTGCGTAACGCCTTTCAACGTCAGCTCTTCCATCAAATTAATCTCGTAAGGGTCACGTAAATGTTTCCTCATGAACTGTTCGACCGTCAGAGGAAAAGTCGCCGAAAACAACAGAATCTGCCTCTCGTGCGGTAGGTTCTTGATCACAGTATCGAGCATCCCCTTGAAATCTTGGGACAATAGTTTATCCGCCTCGTCCAGGACGAGGATCTTGCACTGGTCCATCACCGCCACCCCCTTCTCCATCAAGTCGAGGATGCGGCCCGGAGTCGCTATGATCACCTGGACCTTCTGGTAGATGCGCATTATGTCGTCGCGCAGATTTGTGCCTCCGTGGTCACCATCACACGCACCTCCAAATGTTTCGCCAGCTCGATGCATATCTGTGATGTTTGCAATGCTAATTCTCTCGTCGGCACTATTATTAGTGCTTGTATGCAGTCTTTGTTTGGGTCGATTTGTTCAAGTACGGGAATACAATAAGCTCCAGTCTTACCTGCACGATTTTTTTTATATTAGAATATTAATTGAGTGGAAGATGGGCGGAGAATTGCATTTCAAAAAGCGAAGACTAGAGAAATCACTAGCTAGCCTTGGTGGAGTGGCACAAACGTGTTAATGGAGGGTACAGATGCTGATAAAATAGTTTTCATGATAATGATTTATTAAGTTGCTAACATCACTCTAGGATTTTGAAGAAATCGATTTTTTTGTTTTTAGCTTAAATTGTACTTTAGGGTCATAAAAATTGGTCCCATAGTGAAAACATTTTTTAACAGGTTTATTTTCAACTGCCACACTCACTCTGAGTGCGTAATTTTCGAAATTTCGCCCTCTCGGATTTTTTTCTGATCACTCTCTTACTGATGCAGCAAAAAAGGCCTGATTGTCTTTAAAATCATTCAGAAAGGAAGAGGAGGAGGCGAACATCAATATAGATGGTCAAATGTATGGAGCAGGCATCGCAGATTAAAGGTAAAAAGATATTTTGAGAATTTAAGTGCTCATAAAACTTTAAACGCGTTTTTCTCACAACCACTTTTTCAAACTGGCCGGAAAGATTATTCGGAGACCGTTCAATGGATCGATCTGAAATTTTTAGCATCCTAATTACATTTTCCGTAGAAGTACGTAGCCGTTTTTTTGATTCGATGAAAACTTTCTTTTTTATAAACAATTTACTGCCGATTTTTTGGCCGAAAATCGAGTTTTTTTTTTCATAAGTGCGCCATTTGCACAAAAATCGATTTAAAAACAAACTCCTACGTACTTCTCTAGCCAATAGTATGTAGATTAAGAAAATTTTTCGTTTTTTCTTCTAGGTCTTCAGTTTTCTGAGAAATTTGTCCGGCCATGAAGGAAAAAAGGAGCGGTCGAAGATTGGCTGTATCTCCGCCATTTTGTATTAAAATAACAATAATTTTTTTTATACTTCAATACATGTTTATTAAGCCCTTTAAAAAGAAATACTCTTCCTTTTCCTATTATCCCAAAATAAATTCTTAGTTTGGCCTTTTTTTTGGTAGCTAGAGTGGTATTACCCCTTAACTGTTAAATACAGGGTGTCTACTTTTATGCACAAATTCGCATAATCCTCATATTCCAATATAATTCATTAAACTTTTTTGTCCTAAAAAGGTATCGAAAACTGCCTGTAATCCGACAATCGCTTTTAAAATACACCCTAATGGCCTGCTAGGATTTTTTTATACCCTCGAAATTCGACTATTGAATATGAAAATGACCATTTAGCAATTGTTTTCATATAAAATTGAAATCTATAATGTTAATCAGGACTCTTTAAAACCTCCATATGCAAAATTTGAACAAAAAAATACATAGTGATCGTGAAAAAAATCGAATTTTGAAAACCGCTAGACGAATCAAGTGTGCCATGGAATTATGTCAAGACAATTGAATGTTATTTGGAATCGCTTAAATTTAATTTTCAACCCAATCTTTTCTTTTAATTATACTCAATTACCTAATGTTAATTTACTTGTAGGTTCTTCTGCAATAAACAACAATTGTATTTTTTTGTCTACGGCAGTTAGGTCAAAATTAAGTTTGATTCCATATAACATTCAACTGTCTTGATATCATTGCATAGCACACTTGACTCGTCTAGCGACTTTTAAATTTGATGTTTTGCTCAACTTTGAGATCGATAGAAACACCTTTATGTTTTTGTTGGAATTTTGTCAACTGGGGTGTTGAGTCATGAACAATGCGATTGATTCAAATTTTAAATAAAAAAAAATCATTCAATGGCCATATTGAATTTCCGGGGTATACAAAAATCGTAGCAGGCCATGGGGCTATATTTCAAAAGTGACAGTAGGGTTCGAAGCGTTTTTCAATGCTTTAAATCAAAGAAATGTTTGATCCATTATTTTGAAAAATTTCCTTAAAAGAACTGGTATTTTTTCTGTTACACTTTCAAAAGATCTAATTTTTCAATTTATCTCGTTTATATTATATATCAATTTATACTGACAGGCTTCAAAACCCTCCATATATTGATGGTAAAATAATGACATATAAATGTGAATTATACCATCTGATATAAAAAAGTAATCATCGAGGTATAAAATTTCTTTAGTTTTAAGGTTCAAACTTTTTATGAAACCCTGACCTTTTTAAATGTTTTACTTTATACCAGAAAGATAGGCATTATTATCACTTAACTCAAGGTTGTTTTTTGATAAGATATCACTGTTGTAATAAATATTTACTTCTATATTTATACTTAACAATGTTTGTTTCTCTGTGGCATACTATCAAGGCTGATATCCTGTTTCAGTGAGACAATAAATTATTAAATTTGCTGATGCATCTGAGGATCTTTCTTATATAACAATTAAACAAAATATACTAAAGTTACAGCTGAGCACAAAGGTATTGAGTCATCTCAGCATTTTAAAAACTAGAATACTTTTTAAAGGCTTGGGTTTACGCAAAAGTAAAAAAAAAAAACGTGTGAATATTCTTTATTTAGTGTACTTGAATATCAACCATATTTGAATAAAATGCCACATATTCCATAGTCACAAATAATATTGCTTACCAAAGTAAGCAATGAGCTACAAAAAATTTACTCATTTAATTGCTGGTAAACTTTAGTTTTTGCTGGACTGGTTTTTTTTTGTGAAACCAGGGCTTATTTGGTCCCATTCTTGTTGCAAATACTGCTTTAGCATCTTATTTGGAATACTGTGTTTCTGTAGTATCTATTTAAACCACGCCCATAGATGTTCTATGGGCTTTACTTCTGGGAACTGAGATGTTTTTCCAAACATCTGGGCACATGAAGAAAACCCATTCTATCACAATCTTGGTGCAGTTCTTTGGATCAATATCCTATTGAAACAGAAAGCTATTTAAGAGACCCAATTTTTCAGCACTGGTTCTTTTTTTAGGATATCTATTTTAGGATATCTCAAAAAAAAAAATAGTAACCAATGCTGAAAAATTGGGTCAGAACAATGACTCAAAGATTGTGAAAGAATGGATTTTAGATTGTGTGCCCAGACGTTTAGAAACACCACTGCAATCTCCAGACATGAACCCTATAGAACATCTATGAGTGTGTCTTAACCAGTTCAGTACAGAAACACAGTATTTGCAGCAAGAATGGGACCCGAATAAGCCACGGTTTCACAAAAAAATTTGTTCGTCGATTCCTCAGAGACTTGAGATTTACCACCAATTAAGTGAGTTGATACTTTTATGTGTCTCATTGCCTATTTTGTTAAGCAATAATATCAAGCCATTCAAAAAGTCATCAAAGTTGGCCTAGTAAAAAAAGACATATTTCTATTCTATCTTAAATTTATAACCTTATTTAATTGTCAAAGCTGTTGCATTATATGACAACCATTATTTATTTTACAATTGTGACAGTCACTTGTCAAAAGTTTGATATAACCAAAAAGCTTCGATATGACCGCTATTTCTTTCTCTCTCGTTCATAGCCAACTTTGATACAATTTTTTTTGGGTGGTCTATATTATTTGCGACTATGAAGTATGCAATATATTTTTTTTCAAATATGGTTGACATTCATGTACATTAAATAAAAAATATCCAGGTGTGTTATTTTCGTTTTTATATAAACCTAAGCCTTCAAAACTCACTCAAGTTTTTAAAATGCTGAGGTGAGTCAATACTTTTGTAACCATCTGTATACTTAAACCTGAGGGATATATACAGCAGTCAAACTAATAATTTCATTATACTATATTGATAAATCCATATCCAGTCAAGAAAAAAAAGAAGAGAGCAGGCAATAAAAGAAAGAAGTACCTGTTCCATTTTTTGCTCTGGCTAATACATCCTTTCCAGACAGTGCCATGGGAATAGAAGCTTCCTGGATTGGTGATGGCTTTTCCCATCCTTTCTCAAATATTCCCATCAACAGTTCGCGTTTTTAAACAGAACTCCTCAAATTCATTTCCTCGTGTGTCTGTTACATCCTACACAAATTATTTTTTTTTGTTATACTTGGAAGTTATAAACCGTAACGAAAATACTACTACGAGCGATATCAGAAGAATTTTTTTCATTTATTTGCAAGAAAATGAAGGGAATCCATAGAATCATCATGGAAAAACCACAACCATTGTTAAATAGGCCATAGCCGACGTGTATCTAAATGTTTATGTGCAGTTACAAGTAACCAGTTTTCTACTTCACCCTGTATCCCACTTAATGTATATCACCTAATCGGTCCAACTCAATGCAGATGTAAAATACCTACGTAGTCAGCAAACTAAAGATATTATTCACCCACTTTTTTAAGATTGCTTAAATTCTAATAATTTCTGTATTACAGATTCCAGTATTGATTTTTTTCCTCTATTAGGATTACAGCTTGTGAAATTCTGTCTAATAAGACTAAGTTGAAGGTGATATAGTGACTATGTCAAAAAGATGTTGCTAATGAGGTAAAATTGCGATGTTGTCAAAAAATCGTGATATTCTATTCTTCATCTATTTTTACCGTATACTTATCAAGTATGCAAAACCCCTATTTGGAAATAATATCTTGTTTCTTCAGATTTCTAAATAAACTGTTCATATAAATTTAATTTCAGAATCTTCACAAATAAATGATAATTAAAAAACAACTTCACTCTTCAGGGAAAATATAGTAAGATGAAACCAAAACATAGGTTTGGCTAAACTTTTTTTTATAAATTAAAATATACAGGCATCTGGTTAAAGAATGTGATGACGCAATGGAATAAACATCTGAATTTGTAGACAGAGTTCGCATTATGAGCAAAAAAAACATGATGGACAGATGCTTACAAGACTTTGACTTGACAAATTAGAGAACACCAGTTTTTTCACATTTTTTTTATACTGATAAATTAAATTTTATAATCCTGTAATAATACAAATGATAAAAAAAATTCTCTGGTATAATAATCTAGAATAACTAACAATTTATGTAATACCTAAATGAGTATTATTAGAAATTTCAATAAAGAATGCTAAATATTTTAATATATCCATTATGGCAGATGTTCCCACTGGTATTTGTTAAAAAAAAGCGAATAAGGCAGTGAATAGTTTTACAAAAATTGGATGTAACGTTAACGTTATACCTCTAACGGTTGGATAGAAATTGTTTATGGTCAAATCTACCATCAAAGTTAGTTAGGTTAACTGCATATCATGTCGAGGAAGTACTACTACATATTCACTTATGTATGTATTAACAGAAAATAGACAAAAGTTGTGCAGTATTTTTCCTGAAAATATTTAACCAAAAAAAAAAAACAACAAATCCGATCTTAACTTTTAAAATGGAACACCCTATATATTATTACATTCTTTAAATCAACTTCATTTCCACATTCCAAAAATATACAATATGTCTATGTCTGGACCAGCTGTTATTAAGTTATTTCTCTTTAAATAATTGGATCTAGTTAGCAGTGCCTGGCGATTCGAAATAAAAATGTGACATTTTATCGCACTGGCTATGGATCACAGTGGAAAAAATAAAGTGTCACTTTTTTATGTGGAATAGCCATGCATGGCTAACTAGATGGAATTATGTAAGTATTTAAAGTGAAATAATTGAAAAAGGTTGGTCGAAACATACGACATATTATAAAAACATCAAAAAAAATGTCATCAAAGTTGGCTATGAGCAGAGAGAGAAATAGAGGTCATGTCGAAGCTTTTCGGTTATGTCAAACTTTTGACAAGTGTCTGTCACAATTGTAAAATAAATAATGGCTGTTATATTATGTGACAGCTTTGACAATTAAATAAGGTTATAAATTTAAGATAGAATAGAAAAGTATTTTTTTACTAGGCCACCTCTGATGACGTTTTTTTTTTTGATGCCTCGATATATGGCACCATCAAAAAAAAAAAAACAAATATGTCTATGAACGAGAGAGATGGAAATAGCACTTATGTTTCAAGCTTGAAGCGAAATTTTGTTGTCAAACTTTTGACAAGTGGCTGTCACAATTGGAAAATGAATAATGGTTGTCATAATGAAACAGCCTTGACAATTAAATAAGGTTATCGATTTAAGATTAAGAATATAAATACGTATTTTTTGTGCTAGGCCAACTTTAATGGCGTTTTGTTTTTTTAGATGGCTCAGTTATTTTTGGAATGTGGAAATTAAATTTATTTTAGTTTGGTCAAATATTGACCAAACGAGTTTTTGCAGAAGTCCCTAATTATATTATTTTGTCAAATGAAGTTAGCACCATGCCGCTTGTATAGGTATAAGAAATTTGAAAGATAGAAACGAGTTTCTGACAAAAATCTCGAAAAAACACTTGTTTTACGATTTTACATGTGTTCGAACGGAAAAAGAAAAAATGAAAATCTTGGAATCTATTGAATATTAACACAGATGCAAACTCGACAAACATTTTCTCTTCAAAAAGTTTGTCTAATATACATATCTATTTATTAGATTCCACGTTTCATATCTTTTGTTTTAAAATGTCAAATTTGATAGACAAATATGGCACAATAACCTCATTTGGGCAACAAACGTTATATCTCCGGCTTTCATACAGCTATCCACAGTCAATGAATAATTAATTTTTATTTAATATTGAATTATTCAACATCAAAGTCTTACAGCATAATTTCATAGTTGTTGTTCTATGAATCAATTTGTTATAACTATTTATACCTCTATCAATAAACCACTTACGTTAATCAGTAAATAAAGATTAAAATCGATCGGTAAACTCAAACCAAAGTTAGAAATCTCATCTACCCTTAATAGAACCATAACACTCGCATCAATAATAGAGTATGTACCATTAAGGAAATAATTGTTACTTATATATGTCTAACCAATGTTAGTATTTAATAGAGTAAGCTTAATATGAAAATATAACTTACACTTGTCTGAATTCTTCGATCTTTTGGGGGAATTTTTCAGCTTTGCCTTCCACCCCAAGTCATCAATCTTGTTATCTATATCGCTAAAAAGACAGAAAATAACCAATGGATTTAGAGTGCATAAGAACCACGCGGAGAGACTGGAATCGGTGCAGAACGAGTTTTGCAACAAATAAAATTTACTTACACTTTTTTTGCAGGACAGACCGCAAAATGGCTATTTGAGTTTAGTGTCTCCGTCATCATAACTACACTATACTTTCGAAGTGTAATAAAAATAGGGTTTATAAAACCCAAGTTCTAAACTTCTACAATGTGTAGGACAAGTTTATAAATGTATAATCCTCTTAGGAAACGGATTTAGTACTTCTAAAACAAACAACTCATTTTACACTCGTGACGTAAAGGTCAAGAAAAAAACAACGAAGTACATGTAGGCGTTAAAAATAGATTGGGATCGAGTCTTATCACAATATTTACTATCCTATTATGTTAATAACACAAAAATCAATAACACGCCCGAAATTCAGTGAAAATTGATAAGATGAAGAAAACTAAATCAGATATAAAATTTACAAATAAAATGGCCGCTTCTACGCCGTTCTATGTTTAACTAACAAGTCCGTTAATTAAAAAACTATTTACCTGATTCTAAACGCTCTGTTTAGGAAATACAGCTTCTAATTCCTGAAAATACTCGTACATTTCTTATCCAAGTTCTCAATTTCACGTATTTTTTTTATTAAATCGTACAAATATCTTTGATATGAACGCTTTACTATCCACAAAGAAAATGAATTTAGCAATGGCCACCGATAACTGTAAAAAAAAGCTGCTAGCGAACTCTAGTGCTACAACGAATAAAGTAGGAACTATAAGCGGGTGATTTAAAAATTCTCAATAATGAAGGGATTATCCTCAGGTTTTGAAACCGTATTTGAACATTTAAAATCAGCTTGTTATGATATGATATTACCTAATTAATGTCGATCATTAAAGGTAACGGTGTATGTAATTTCTAATAAAGTGGTTTTCAATATTTTTTTTAAAGAACTTGAGTTATGCCTTATGTTTATGTGTATTTATTTTTTTCTCCTAGATAATGATAAGTTGATGAGAGTATAGATACTAGATACCTACATATGTATATAAATTTTAAATAGGAAACTTATTAAGTACTGATTAGAAACTTATTACTTAAGAAACTAATTAGGTACTGGAACCTTCGGCGTAGAAACAAAAAACTGGACGTTTTCCACGAAACACCCGAACTACTACACTTTTCTCGACGCGCGTTTCGCCAACCAAGTTGGCATCTTCAAGAAGAAGATTAAAACTAAATTCTAGTCTACACACTTGCACTATTTAAATAGTCTACACACTTGCACTATCTAAATAGTGCAAGTGTGTAGGCTAAATTTAGTCTTTATCTTCTCCCGAAGATGCCAACTTGGTTGGCAACACTCAAGTGTATAGTATTTCGTGAAAACTAGTTGTTTTTTATAAATATATATTTTGTTTGAAAATTTTTCTTGTAATACTGTTTTCGTATTAGTGTTTTTCAACAATTTCTTTTAAATTGCAAATCAAAATCCACACTTATGAGACATAAAATACCTACCCAACTTTTCTCTAATTCAATCAACCTCGTATCACGGGTTAGGAGTATTATTTGGAGCTGAAAATGTAATGCCAACATCAAAATCTTCTTGTAAAACAAATATTCATAAATCATCTACCAGTAGGTAGGTAGTTACACGGTGTTGAAGAATTATGGAAAAATTATGGATTATAAGCTTTATTAACAGAAAAAAATGTTATAAATATTATCATATTCATTAATGCAAGAAAACATCCTAATGGTTAAATAATAAAATTAGATAAAAAAAGGGTAAAAAGTGGTTAAGATATATACATACAATACAGTGAAAATTAATGCTTATATTAATGCACATATAATAAAATGTCCAAGCTTGTTTAGCAGTTTTCCGTTTCTATAAAATTTTATATCTTGAAATTTGGTAGTTTATTTAATATTCCAGCAGGAATGTTTATCTATTGACTAGAAAAATTTAATGTTTTCTTCATTTATCAAAAGTGTTATAGACAAACTGCTCTCAAAAAGTCTTCTCCATTTCTTCAGGCTGCTCAAGAGCCATTGCTGCATGTCAATAAGATTTAGTTTTTTTATAACGAATGTTATAAATGTTAGAACGTTAATTTTTTTGGAAAAATGTAATTTACAAAAAAAATCTTCAGACCCTAGGTCACATCTATTGCATGTGTATTTGTATATTGCCATATTTTCAACAACCTAGGCCTGTTTTGATTACCCATGCTTATTTATATTCTTTATATCTTATAAATATTTATCGGTATAAATCAAATATAAGAAACTTCTCAAAATTTTCCGAATAACCACTGATTTTTCTTTACACTAATGACTTGGAAAAATTGGAACTAACATTTCTTTAAATTTATGTATCTGATTTTTTGCAACCCCATTTGGGGTGATGACCCACAGTTGAAGAAACGCTGATCTAATGCATTCAATAAAAGCCTTTTAAGATTAATAATTAGCTTATAATACATTTATTCTACTCAAAAGATATATCTAATTTGTATCTGCATGAAATAAGACAGAGATTATGAGTGAAGTGAAACGCGAACTCATGTAAGTCTAATTAAAGTTAAAATCTTCCAAAACTATTTTTACTGAGCCACCTGTTAGTTTCGCTGGTTTCACAAAACTTCTTTTAATAAAACATCAAATAAATACTAGGATCCAGTCTTGTGTAATATTATATCAATTACTGTGATTTAAATTGTTGCTGTGAGATTTTCTACCATTAGTCAGTCACACCCAACTAATTTTCTCTGACTCAAAGTATATCTATCGGAATGATAGGAGCTATATTTTAATTCAGAATTATTACAAACATTTTATCATTAGTTAGTATACAAAATACTTCAGCATTAAAAAGTGGGTATCATTTTAAATTTAAAATATTAGATTTATCAATTTAAGCTCGTAATAAACAATCCAATGATGGAAGTTTATGATTAAAATATTTTTATGATAATATAGTTATGAGCCTTAAACACAGTAATAATCAACACTTAAATTAAAAATATCACAATCAAATTAAAAAACGAATTTTAAAAAGCACTGACAATTTTACGACACTTTAAGTTTAATAATTTTAATTGGCAACAAGGTGACCATTTCTTTACAAATGCCATACTCCATAGGAATCTGTTCTTTAGCTTTAATATGCTTGTCGCAATAGTCGGTAACAATTTTATAATTTTTCTAAACTGTTTTCTACATTCTTTAACTGTAACTGTTTGTCCAATGTAATGTATCGCCCGTACAAAGCGGCTATATGAAAATACGCCTGCAGGAACGGCTTCTCCACATCGTCCTGTATTTTATCGGGAAACGTGCCAGTTACTTTATCTTTGAAAGAGTTGATAAAATTCGAGTAGTGGCAAATACTCTTCTCGACTAATGTGTTAATTTTTGTGAGTGCTTGAGGTGAAGGACGTGCGTTACTTTCTCTGAGTTTTTCGGATTTTATATCGAGAATGTCAGCGTACGTTCGGGCCAACTCAAACCAAACTTGACGACAGTACTGTAGATAATATTGAGAGTTCACTTTGTCTAAGATATTTTCTAGCAAAGTAACACGCCTTTTATGTAACTTTGCCTGATTCTCTGGATTATCCTCGAAAAATAATAAATTCAAATACAGTTGTGTTTGATCAAGTACAATTTCAATATAGTCAGATGCTAAGCTGTCCAACATATAATATTCTTGAGCTTTAGCTGTCCATTGCTGACTATTTAGAAATACCTTCCTGGCATCGCTCAATGTCAAAATAAACTGATCCGTTATTTGACTCTCATAAGAACTTACATCGATGCCTTCAAAGTCTAGGTGTTGCAAGTCTTGCTGAGATAATGTAGAGTCTGTTGATAATTCTAACTTCGATAAATCAGTTGAGAGAGAACAATTAATGTCTATATCATCGGTATGATTGAGGAGCCTTTCTTTAGACTTTGAGAGCAAAAAGGAGTCCATATTTTGCCCAGCACCTTGCTACATCAGCACTCCTGTGCCTAAAAGTCTCTAAACTTGCCTCATAAGCTTCATTTATTTCAGTAACTTCATCAAGTTGTTTCTTGTGCTGATCCAGAATATAGGAACTGGCAGCCAAGTGATGTCTGGCTTGTTTGAATCCATTTTTTTCCATAAAAAATTGAGATAATGTCGCTGCGTTTAAAGCCCAGTCAATGGAATCATACTCATTACTTTGCAATTGTCTCTGCAATGTAATATGGCAATATATGGAACTCTTTAGTGCTTGTTTCATGGCGCCAAAAATTTGTGCCAAATAATACAAAGTGAAAGTATAGATTTTTTCCAAGTTTTTTAGTGCTGATTCAGTATTGTAGGTTTCAATATTAGCTTGAAACAAATCACTAATGCTTATTGGAGGAATACCTTGAGATTTGAAATTTAAATACAACTCTTCCGATTTATCGAGGAAAATTTTGATTTGTCGGGTTCTCGTAGAGACCACAATATTCCGAACTGATTATACATATTTAAACTAATCAATATCATTTCGGGCTTGGTCTGATACTTTTCTACAACCTCTTTGCATTTTTCTAAATGTTTCTTGCCGGTTGATATTTCTTCGGTATCGATTGCCACCATTCCCAAGTACAAGTACACAGCTCCCAACATAGCTAAAAAAATTAACAAACTGATCTATAATTTGCGACTTTATATTTGATTTAATTTACCTAATAACTTCAAGTTTTCCTGTCCCTCGGAAGACTGAGTTCTGATTAAGTTTTCAATGTTAGCCTTCATTCCGATTAATATTTGTCGGGCAGAATACTTTGACAAGAAAGGTTCATTTTCTGGGTCTGATTTACTATCTTCCATCAATTTCATAACTTTCTCGTACTTCTCTTGCAAGTCCACAAAAGATTCTTTAGTTATCGTCATTTTTGGTGAAACCTTATTTGATGCTCTTTTGCATAAAAATAGAAAAGAACTAATAGAGCAAGGGAAAAACTGTTCACTAACTCTAAACAAATATCAGATGAAACAAAATCCTTCAAAGACACTTATTATAAACTAGTTTTTAAGTGAATATAATTATTGGTAATAGAATTTGACAGAAGCAGTACATATAGGTTATGTGTGGTTGTCATCAGGTAATCATAGAAAACCTGAGTAGCATAGGTTTTCTATGGTCATAATTACTAATGGGCAAATTCGCATAACATATTAAAAATCACCTTTCCCCACTCCAGCACAGTCAGATAAAGAGGAGACTACTGGTCTAAACAGCTATCTTTTTCTAATTTTTGTACATCCCCATCACGATATTTACTATGGCAAAAGCAGTCTATACTTTAGGTTATACTAAATTTATGACAATTTCTTGCCGCCATATTTTCGGAAAAACAGTATGAAAATTTTTGCATGACACAGTGAATGAAATATTAGGTTCTTTCCAACTAAGCTATCATGTACCGTTCAGAAACCATTTACTGATTAATATTAGATGCATGCTTATTACATATGTATGTGTTTTGAACGTTCACAGAACCATACTGCAGGAACAGTTTTTAGTACATTTGTTTATGCATGAAAAGGCCGCTTTACAGTTCGCAATTTTTATTGCTGGCAAGAAAAATTTGCGAACTGGAAAGCGGACTTTGAGATAGGTTGCGTTTGTCACCAGTTTGGTTAAGTAAATGTAAATAAATAAATATTCTAGTTAAAATGGACGAAAAAAATAAAAGGTCCGGCAATTTGCCCCCCTCGAAGAAAATAAACTTTTTGATAGAAATATAGGGAGAGATATATAAAAGTACATTAGAAAATAAGAATATTATTTATGTTACAAATTATTTATAACATATAAATGTAAAAAGTGATCCAACCTCTTCCCATTTACTATTGCATAGGGGAATCTCCATTTTTTTTATAAACAATTCTTAGTGAGAAAACTTGTTAATGCATCTCCTGGCGCTATCTAACTAATGACAGCTGAAGCATTGCTAAACTTTCAAAGGTCACTTAATTTAGATAAAAGAAACAGACAAATGTTCTTACTATTGTATTTTTCAAGAAGACTAGAACTAGTTCTAGTCTTCTTGATATTTTCGTTGCTAGCACTCTAGTACATAAACGCTGCGACCTTTAGAAGATACTTGAAGGATCGGCATTAGATCATGCACACTCAAACCATCCAACTTCAAAGAGTTTGGTTAAATGTATCTGAAGTAGGTATATCTTCTGATTGTGTCATAGTTTCGTTAGTACACCGATATTTAGAATAGATATTTAGACTAGAGGAAATGCGCATATTATTACATTGGCACACCTAATGCCAAACGACCATATTGGCCGTCTAATCTGACGTACAAATTTTAGGTTTGTTTTTGGCGAAACCGCCATATTAGTATCACTTTGTTTCAACCATTTTTCAGACATAGGGCAAATGGGATGCTTTCCCTCTAGTTCATTCTCGGTGCACTAATATAGACGTTTCTCTCTTATCGCTATCTATGATCGCCACAGAATAATCCAACCTAACCTTATGTGGTTTTGTTTCGCTATTTCCGTGCTCTGTGTTGAATAAACGAAAGCTCCCTTTTCTTAAGTGTCGGCACCAGTGTCGGCTGATGCTTGCTTGTTCAGTTTGTTGGATTTGCTTTATTGCATTAAAATAATATACACGATGTCCAGTACATCACAAAAACATCGTAATTTTGTGGCAGAACCTATGGGTGAGAAACCGGTAACTGATTTGGCAGGAGTTGGAGGCGTTTTAGGAGAACGCTTAATAGCTGCCGGTTTTCGATAAGGTTAGTTTGTTGTTAGTTTTTAATTGTCGCCCTCGAAGCCAATATTGGGCGTCTGGCTAGTTATAAATAATATATAAATGAGAGGATATTAAACTCCTTCCGCGATCGAGGTGATTATTAGTAATTTCTACTTTATTTATTTCAGTATTCTTTCCTGTGGTTTCTTATGTGTTTTGGCGTCTCTGAATACATTAGCATATTGTTGTCTAAAGTGCAAGACAAACTTTCGAACTTAAAATACAAATTTTGATATTTAAAATTGTGTTTTCAGCGCATAGGAATCTGAGTGTGGCGTATAAACTCCTTGAAAATACTTGGAGAAAAAAGAAATTTTTTTATTTTTCATAATTAAAATAAGAATAATGCAAATGCATATCAGGAAACATTCAAAATTAATAGATAAATTCCGAATCTACCTCAAATATATTTTATTATACAAATACATTTATACAGATTCTATTATCTAATCCTACGACAGATTCTATTCTTTTATCTGGATATTTTTAGCCATATCTAAAGAGGTTTAAGACTAGTTGAGATGTTGACTAGTAGTTTTAGTAGCTAAAACCTACAGTAAGCAACGAAAGTTATCATAACCCACTTTTTGAAGTTTGCTTAAATTCTGATAATTTTTGTATTACAGCATTGATTTTTTTTGCTTCTGACAGGATTATAGCTTGTGATATTCTCGTCTAATAAGCCAAAGTTAAAGGCGGTATGTCGATTGTGTGAAAAGATATCGCTAAAAAAGTAAAATTTCAATGTTTTCAAAGCGTAAATTACTTTGAAAATAGTAAATTCCTTTCGAAGTTGTTGGACTCGTATTAAAGGGAAAGCTTCAGTGTATCTATTTGACTAACTAAGTCATTTTGAAAAAAATTTTCCTAGACATGAACAAAATCTAAAGTTGAACCAAAAATATTATGAAAATTCAAAATTCTACCATCCTTAGTATCGTTTTCGTAAAAATCAGTGGTCTGAAATTTTAATAAAACACAGAGAGTCTAGAGGGATATTAATCCTAAATTTTTGTTGGAGTAATGTGTGGCGTACAGGGTTTTTCTGAATTTTCGTGATATTTTTGGTTCAACTTAGATTTTGTTCATGTCAAATATTTTTTTCAAAATATCATAAATATACCTACTTTCGTAGTTATTTACATTTCTTTGAAAACATTGAAATTGTACTTTTTAGCGATATCTTTTCACACAATCGACATACCGCCTTCAACTTCGCTTATTAGACGAATATCACAAGCTATAATCCTGTCAGAAACAAAAAAAATCAATACTGTAATACAAAAATTATCAGAATTTAAGCAAACTTCAAAAGTGGGTGTAGATGACTTTTTGTTGCTTACTGTAGTACTAAAATGGTCTTTCGTACATTGATTTTAGTACCCAGTGTTAGTTCTGAATAAGCTTTTTTTCTACCTTCTTTTTGCAGCATCCATTATAACGATTTGTAGCTGGTGGAATAATTGTTGACATTTTTTTGGTGGAAATACAGTAGAACCCCGATTATCCGTGCGCGGGTTATCCGGGCTGCGGATTATCCGTGCCATGATTTTCCCATTATTGAAATTGCATTTTTGAAGTTTTATCGAAATAGTATTACCGTAAATTACTCGACGGAAACAATCGACAATTTTAACACAGACCAAAGTGACAGACTTTTATTCAAAAGCATAAGTACCGAAAATACATATCCGTTTTATGTAAATGCAAGTTAACCTATCTATCTAGTTTTTTATTTTTTCTTATTTAGTGTAAAAGTTTACTTATGTAGAATTCTGTTTTTTATGCAATTTTATGAGATTTATTTTTTTTCTGTTATCTTTTTTATTATGTATAAGTACATATATGTAAGAAATAAATGTTCGGATTATCCGTGCCTTTCAATTTTCCGTGCCTCGTCTGGTCCATTGGAGCACGGATAATCGGGATTCTACTGTATTACATGAAGCTATCATTATATTATTTATTATATAAAAATATTTGATACGTTGGTTTAATGGGCATTAATAAAAGAATTAGGTATATAGCTAATAATAATGACTAATTAACTGTACCATTGTATTACTCATTATTAATTAGGTATGCAATTTATCAGCAACTAAAATGCTGTTTTTTTTTTTTTGCGGAATCTAGTTTAGAATTAATATATTAAATGCCAAGATGAATCAAGCTCCTAATTTCAGGAAAACACATCGTTCTCTCCCTGATTAACCTTGAATTAGATAGTAATTTAGTTAGCGAAAAAAGATGATCCAGAGCAATCTTTTTTAATATACTTTATATTTCAGGCATATGTCGTCTTAGGCCAGTTCCTAGTTTTAAAGAAGAACCAAGAACTTTTCAAGGAGTGGATGAAAGACACATGTTCGGCAAACCTCGAAACAATCGTCAGATTGTTGGCAGTGTTTGAACGATTGGTGTGAAGAATTTTTGTAAATTATTATTGGTAAATTTCTATTTTATTTGTAAAAAAATGTTTTTTTATGTCCTCGAATATAACATACCTCCTATGTAGTAGGTTCACAGTGTAAATATTTTATTTTAAGTGAAATAAGGTACTGTAGTGTATTAATATGTTATAAATAAGTTAATGAAGTAATACATTATAGAAAATACATTTTCACTTTTAAATATAATGGTCATTAATTACATAAAATCAAAACATAATACAATATTTTCATAAGATATAGTAATATTTTTCTACAGTGATTTTATTTCAGCCATGTACAGTAAGCAACGAAGTCATCACACACCCACTTTTTGAAGTTTGCTTAAATTCTTATAATTTTTTGTATTACAGCATTGGTTTTTTTTTTGCTTCTGACAGGATTATAGCTTGTGATATTCTCGCGTCTAATAAGCCGAAGTTGAGGACGGTATGTCGATTGTGTGAAAAGATATCGCTAAGAAAGTAAAATTTCAATGTTTTCAAAGAAACGTAAATAACTTCGAAAATAGTAAATCCCTTTCAAAGTTGTTGGACTCGTATTAAAGGGAAATCTTCAGTGTATCTGTTTGACTAACTTAGTCATTTTGAAAAAAAATTTCCTAGACATGAACCAAATCTAAAGTTGAACCAAAAATATCACGAAAAATCAAAAAAAGCCCTGTACACCACACATTACTCCAACAAAAATTTTGGATTAATATCCTTCTAGATCTCTCTGTGTTATATTAAAATTTCAGGAACAGGGTCTAGGAAATTTGTTTTTCAAAATGACAGTCAGATAGATACACTGAAGATTTCCCTTTAATACTGAGTCCAACAACTTGAAAGGGATTTACTATTTTCGAAGTTATTTACGTTTCTTTGACAACATTGAAATTTTACTTTTTTAGCGATATCTTTTCACACAATCGACATACCGCCTTCAACTTCGGCTTATTAGACGCAGAATATCACAAGCTATAATCCTGTCAGAAGCAAAAAAAATCAATGCTGTAATACACAAATTATCAGAATTTAAGCAAACTTCAAAAAGTGGGTGTATGATGAATTTTTTTGCTCACTGTATATTAACATGTTGACAGCGTTACATATCCCCGGCGATATGTAGGAGTTTTGCTATGGAAGACGGTCATGCAAATGTGCATTAGCCGTGAAAATCTTATTTTTCAACTGATTTTAATGCAACTAATAGCGTTTGGATTCTTATGGTTACTAAACTTAATTAAGATTAATTTTTATACAGATCCCCGACGACATGTACCGCAGTCAATGCCAACATACATACGAATTTTCAGCCCCACAGTCAATGTGTTAAATATGAGACATAAAACTTCATCGAAGATATATAAATGGAAAAAACAGCGTTTTCTCCTTAGAGAGTATATAAGCATATAGGGAAGTTATAGAGATTGATAATTCAGTAACGTTCTGAACAATTTTCACAAAACCAATAAATATACGTTTTTGTTTTAATACATACAGATTTTCGTATTCTAATTTAATTTCTGGGTTCTACAAATAATAGTATTATTTAATTTATTCCAGATAATTTAGATTATGCAGGAATGTCACATCTTTTTTTAACTCATACTTTTTCATCAGGTTTAAAGCGTTTTTAAAGTTAAAAGTTTTTTTAATCAGTTAATTTTTTAATGCCTTTAAAATAATATTTTTTTAAGCCTAAAGATTTTAAAGTGAAAGCTTTTAGCCTTTATCTGTGGAAAAATGGGGTGGAAACAATAGTGTCAAATACTAGATCAATATAATATCATAGGAGATAATTTACCACCAGTAATTAGCTGCTGACAAGACAAATTAAAGAATAAAAATTTTCAACACTAATTTTAAAGTTTGCGGTTCATCCTTGCTTTTTTGTTTGCATTAAAATTTTCAATTAATGTTATTACAAAATGTGTTCCGCATATATATCTAAAGCACTTAAGTTTTCATGTATTCCTGATTTATCAGGAATGTTTTAATACGTTTAATTTATTTAAGAATTCAAATAAAAACCTAGCTTTTAAACATTACAAACTTGCTGCTGTGTAAAATATGTAGTAAGAAAAAATTGACAACTCCTCATATACATAGATACATAAAATTATAACTCAGTGCAATTAATAATCCGGAGTAATTTTTGCAAATCGTATTATCGATTTGTTCGGATTATCAAAAATAAGTTACCTATTTGTTATATTAAACAGAAGTACATACATAGTTATACATAAGTTTTATTTTTTAAACAAAACAAGAACACAAAAAAAGCTCTAAATAATTTTAAACTACACATATACCGGATGGCTCAGGAGGCCGGAGCTAGTTTATATTTGGGGAGTTTATAGAGATATCCAAAAAAAAAGACGTCATCAAATTTGGCTATGAACGAGAGAGATAGAAATAGCGGTCATGTCGAAGGTTTTCGGTTATGTCAAACTTTTGACAAATGACTGTCACAATTGTAAAATATATAATGGCGATCATAACGTGATAAGGTTATAAATAAAGTTTGGAAATTTGTGCTAAAACGCAGGGCTCGACACTATAAAAGTCTATGATAATGAAGGTATATTCATATTGTATTGTTAAGCGCCTTGTAAATTATCTACGCGTGTATTTCTTACCCCCTGCATACCCACGCCACTGACCGATCCTTCCCGATGTCCGGGGACTCACGTCTGCGCGGTAGTACGCCGATCTCATGCGGGAACGCTGGATAGGTAAATGCAGTTTTACATGCGATAAGCCGGGATTTCCGAACTCTAATTATAAATTTAAGAAAAAACGTCTCGTTTTACTCGGCCAACTTTGATGACTTTTTTTTTGACTTTTTTTGATGACTTACAATCAAGTGAGGGAAAAATCCAAGATAGCTGAAGTCTGGTTTCGCGGCAAAAATGGCACTAATTCACGGGAGAATTTCTTCGCTTTAGAAATGTAAAATATGAATAAGCTCCTCGTGCTATCTGAAAACAAAAAAAAGTTGTACCTATGTAAGGTAGGCTTCCATTCTATTTGGGTATGGCGTACGAACATAACTTCTTTTTGCGATTAAAATAAATTCGAAAATTTATGATATACCTACATACATACAGACAGCAGCAAAAATATTCACATATACACTTTTTGAAGGTTGGTTAAGGGTTAACATCACTCTAGAATTTTCGAAAAATCGTTTTTTTTGTGCCTTAAAATGTACTTTAGGATCATAAAAATCATATGAAACGTAACGTATGATATCACATAGAACGTAACATATGAAACATAACAAAAAAATTAAAGGTTTTATTCTCAATTTTGCCGCAGCACCTCTCAGCGCGCGTCGAGCGCGATGCGACTGTGATAAGTGGCTAGGGTTGCCACCTCTCCGGGCCTCGCCCGGAGTTTCGGCCTTGGAGACGATCTCCGGGTCTCCGGCCTTAGGCAAATTTCTCCGGGCCAAGGGCATTTCCAGATATTTTCTCTAATTGTACTTAAAAAAAAATTTCGGTAAATAAAAAATGACATAATGCCGCACTCTTGATGTTACATTCCTGTAGAGTAAACACAGGTTTGCATGTTTATATGTATGTTTTACCACCATCTACCAGCCTGCGGGTCAACGAGTCAACGTTCGATGTCAGTCGTTCTCTATTATTTTAAAGGGACGAACGAGACGACAACCTCATAGTTAAAAGAAGAGGACAACCTCTTCACAGCACAAAAAAGAGAACCACTGTCAGGTGTGTGGCGGTAAAAATCTTAGTTCTCTCGAATATTTTACTGAAAGTGCAGCATACCTTTTTCAATGGAACCGTCTGCCAAGAAAAAAAAATCGTACCTCTGTAGTTTTCATGACAGATGATTACAGGATCCTAATAGTAAGTCATGGTTAACCAACATGCACGAAATATAGTGTTACATTTACAGTCAAATATGACGGTGAAAAAGCAGTTAAAAAACATTCAAATAGTGAGAATCATAAAAAAACAGGAAAAACCATTGCATCAAACAAACTTATGTCAGCTTTTTACACTTTTTAAAATTACGGAGTTTAAATATCCCGCTTACCCTCCCCCCCCTCCCACTGCCCTCTGACTGAAAATCTCCGGGCAAGACGTAGGTCCGAGGTGGCAACCCTATAAGTGGCCCTATTACCAACAGAGTAAAAAGTCTTTCGGGTTCCTCAGAAGTCCACCAGGGTGTTCCAGTCCTGCTCCAAATGTATGGAGCAGGTATTGCAGATAGATAAAAGTAAAATAAAATTTGAACATAAGTGCTTGCAAAACTTTAAACATCATTCAGGCCTATGATGTATCATTTGACGTTATTTATAACAGTGATGTTATACTTTTTGTCCAATCATTATTACCCTTTTTAAATAATCCCAGTTTCCCCTGTTAACAGCGGTGTTATAAATAACGGCAAATGATACATCGTACGCCTGATTATCTCAAAATGACTTTTTTCGAACTGGCTGGACACATTGCTCAAAGACCGTTCCATCGATCGATTTGAAATTTTAAAAATAGCTTATCAATTATAATCTACATAAAAGTAGCCGTTTTTTTGATAGAATGTTATTTTATTTATAAACAATTTACTGCCGATTTCTTGGGGCGAAAATCGATTTATTTTTTTTCGTTAGTGCACAGTTTCTACAAAAAATCAATTTAAAAAAAACCCTACGTACTTCTCTAGTCAATAATATGTAAGTTAAGAAAATTGTTGTTTTTTATCCCAGGTCTAAAACGATAAATGTGTCCGCCCGTGGAGGGCTTTTTGATAAAGGTGTTTCTAAAGATACGCTGTATCGCCGCCATTTTGTATGAAAACAGCAATACAATTTTTGTTATATTCCTCTTCTCATTCTCCCACAATACATTATCAAAATTGCGCCTTTTTTTCGACCGCTAGAGTGGTGTTGCCCCTTAATTTATGATAATTTTTGTATTACTTCTAAACCCAAGTTTAAAAAAATCATTAACACATTTTTAATGATAACTAATAACTCCGAAAATATTAAATATGTACTTTTCAAAGTTCTAGAACTCACTCTAAAGCGAAATCTTCTATAGTAAGTGAATAACTGAACTAAGTGAACCAATTTGGAAAAAATAATTCCTGAACCAAAAATATCATAAAAATTAAAAAAGTCCTGGAAGCCACACATAATTCTAAAGAAATTAACGGTTTAATATCCCTTTAGAACTCAATGTATTATATTAAAATTTCATGAACAGTTATGTTGTAGAATTTTGAATTTTTATGTTTTTGGTTCAACTTTAGGAACTTTTCGTGTCTAGTTTTTTTTTCTAAAATGGCTCAGTTAGTCAGATAGATACTCTGGAGATTTCTCTTTAATATGGGTCCAAGAACTTCGAAAATGATTTAATATTTTCAGTTATTCACGAGTTTTTGAAAACATCGCTATTTTACTTTTATAGAGATGTCTTTTCACACAATCGACACATCACCTTCAACTTGGGCTTATTAGACGCAGAATTCCACAAGCTGTAATCCTATCGGAAGCAAAAAAAAAACAAACGAAACTGTGTTACAAAAATTAACAGAATTTAAGCAACCCTAAAGTAAGTAAGTGTATTAGGGTGTCCGTTATTTACCAACTTGTTTTTTCTTTCCGCAGTGCCCCTAAATTTTTAGTTTATGACCTAAAAAAAATATCAGATCCATATAAGCCCTTAATATTCATATTAAACCCTGCCACAAAGACGATACATTTCCCATTTAAACAACATGGGGTTTCGGCACGTTTTACATTTAATTTTTTTTCTCCCGAGCAATTTAATATACAGCGATGAGAGACGCACGTAGGAAATTGAACGCTCTACAAAAAAGCTCTCTCATAATTTTTCGATAAATTCGATTGTTTAAAAGTTATTAAAGGTTGAAGTTGAACTTATAGTAATTTTTTTAGATTTTTTTACTTTGACCGCAAAATTATCATTATTTATATAAAAGTAAATTGTTTATTGCGAAAAATATCTAGTTTTAACTGTATTATAGGTAAAATTAGTGTAAAAAATTCATATACAAATTCACATTCAAAATTTTGCAAATTATAGGGAAAAATGTGACAGATTAAACAAATTTTTTAACATATTGATTATCACAATTTATTTTATTAAACATCCTTTGGTGGCATTTGGATTTTTTTTTATACTCACAATTTGAATGACATATTGTGTTTGATCTTCGTGATTAGCTAGAGTATTAATATATTCTTCAGTCAATTTGACAGCTCTCTCTGCAGTATCATTGACCACTCGTAGGTGTTTAACACTTTTTAACCCTCTCAAATAATCTCGATTATCTGACCATGTACTATCATCTAATTGAAGAAAGTTTGTATCAACACCAAATCTTTAAAATCAATTGAGTTAGAATCAATATAACAATCAACGTTTTTTTTTGAGAAACCATTTAAAATCATCTGAATTGAACATAAAGCGTTTAGGAAAGTCAAACTGATGCTCATCACTTGATCTCAAAGCCTCCACCATTTTTCGCTTTACGTCAGGAGAGATATTTTCATCGAAAGAAGGTAAATTCGCTGCTTCAGAACTCAAATACCATAAATGGTTTCTGAATTTTGCTAAAACTGTTTCCGATAATCGTTGATCGATTGTTCGATATTTGTATACTGCTTTAATGAATTCGAGATCTTGATTCGGAGCAGTTGCGGCTAAAGGTGCAGTATACCAAAATAGAACGTATACAAACACGATAAATAAGGAAAGGGTATCCCCCATAAGTATGGTGAAATGCCCCCCCTTTTTTTTATTTTCTTCGCATGATGAAAGTGTTTCTTAGGGCTAATTATGAAAGGTAGACCGAATTTTAGGTCCAAAAAATTTTCCTCTCAGCTAGGTATGGAAAAAACCCTGTTTTTTACGTTTTATTTTTTTTTCTCGGTTTTTAACTGTCGAAATAATCTGAATAAATTCATGAGTATAAAAAATATGATTAATTTTATGTAAAATTTTTTTTCAAGCTCATTCAAGGTCATTATGACCTCTAAAAAAATTTTTCAAACTTTAAAAATCCCATATCTTTTAACCAAAAAAAAGCTTCAGGCTCAGATTTTTAATATGTTATATTTTTAACTGTTTTTTACTACCTCAAATTTTTTCAGATTTTTTTGAGTAGTGGGTCATGCCCAAAAGTGCGAAAAATCAATTGTTTGCTCGTGAAACGACTTAAAACGGCTTAAAATCATCATTTTATAGTGTCTTGATTTTTTTCTTGCACTAAAAGGACTCAAATGACTTCAAACAATTAAAAAATATGTTCACTAAAAATAATAAAAAAAAATTCCACATATTGAAACCAGTAGTTTTTATGTTTTTTTAATTGTTTGAAGTCATTTGAGTCCTTTTAGTGCAAGAAAAAAAATCAGGACACAAAAAATGATGATTTTAAGCCGTTTTAAGTCATTTTACGGACAAAAAAATTGATTTTTCGCACTTTTGGGCATGGCCCACCACTCAAAAAAATCTGAAAAATGTGGTAAAAACAGTTAAAAATATAACATATTAAAAATCTGAGTCTGAAGCTTTTTTTGGTTAAATGATATGGAATTTTTAAAGTTTGAATATTTTTTTTTTGAGGTCATAATGACCTTGAATGCGCTTGAAAAAATTCTTACATAAAATTAATCATATTTTCTGTACTTATGAATTTTTTCAGATTTTTTTCGACAGTTAAAAACCGAAAAAAAAAAATAAAACGTAAAAAACAGGGTTTTCTCCGTACTTGCCAGGGAGAGGAAAATTTTTTGGACCTAAAATTCGGTCTACCTTTCATAATTAGCCCTAAGAAACACTTTCATCATGCGAAGAAAAAAAAAAAAGGGGGGGGAATTTCACTATACTTATGGGGGGGATACCCTTTCTCGTAAACTCCTTTCATCTTCCTGAGTTAACTCAAAACAGTCTCGAAAAATATAAATTTTTTAAACAATAAATTGCTTTGGACATCCATCGAATATGATGGAATGCTCCAGGTTTATGAAATTTGATATTTTCAGAGCCCATTGTTTATTTAATTATTTATTTATTATATTTGTTTGTTTATTAATTCATATATATTTATTTATTTATTCATTCATTTATTCATTTATTTCACAGAAATAAAGAGATTATTTAAAAAAAAGTAATCGTACTAGAATTGAGTAAAACTAGTACCAGATTCGTGCAATGTAATACAAAATTTTAAATTTATCGGAATCTCTATATAGAAATACAAATATAGAAATAAACTGAATAAGGAACTGAAATGAATGCGAACCCACTCGCTGAAATGCACTTTCTGTTCTGCCAACGAAGAGTTTATTTTAGGGGGGAGAAACCATCCGGCATTAGTTTATTTTACGGGGGAAAACCCATCTGGCGTTTGCTAGCTTTATGTACTTACTTCTCGAGGAAAATAAATTCACAAAGTTTTATAGGAATTTTTCCGAGTATAGACACATCAAAGTGCATATGGTCATTAGGGTTACTTAGGAGGGATACTTTTTAATTCGCATTTGATGCTAAGGTATTATTTACTAGACGTTTTATGTGCTTGATTTACGTAGTTGGTGAAAATGGTAAATGGGCTACCCGACCCTAAAAGGGAAAGAAAAGGACTATAATAGCAAGAACTTTGTACAGCTCTGTATAGAGTGACAGTCGTGTGACTGTCACTTCTAAATCTGCATCTTTATAGTTATAACCCCACCTCTTTAAACGTGGAGTTACGTTATGTTAGTTTCCTTATAACATATGCGAATAATGTTGAATAATGTATTTTCGAAATGGAATTTTGACTCTCTGAAGTCAACTTTCCTATTGATTTTTGCTCTTTTTCATGGCTTGCAACGATTTTTTTATACCCCCATAATTCAATACATCCATTTGGCGATTTTTTTATTCAAAATCTGAATCATCAATAATATGTCGTTAATTTCACAATGTGACGTATCTCAAAACAACTCAATTTTGAGATACAATCAAAAACTTTTACCATATATAAATTATTTTCATCTCACAAAGTGTCGTATCCAGTGGCGGCTCGTGGGTGTGCTACATGGGTGGGCACAGGGTGTGTCAGTAGGATTACTTATTAGTTACCAATGGCGCCGCAGGTCATGCGTTTTACTGACACTTCAGAATTTCAATGAAAAATTCTTTTATACAAAAATATAGACTTTCACAAGAATAATTTTTGGGGATTTGGTAGCTTTTTTTAAATAATTATTAGGCACGACTATTGAGGGCTTAAATATATTAAAATAATGGGTGGCAACATGTGAAAAAAATTGATATAGGTATCTTACCGTTATTTGTAGAGGAAATCAGCTCGCCTGTCCTTATTGTTCACAAAAATGTTAATCGCCTTTTCATTAAAGTCCCGGATTTGTTTCACAAAATTTAATACAATTAATTATTTGGTTTAAAATATGTCTGTTTTTATCCACATTTTCATTGTGACGTCTTATATTTTCATGATAAGCACTATCAAGCTGTTGCCTTATGTCTACCTTTCCCAACACACTAAAATCTAAGATGTTATGTAAATGTTTTTCATTGTAGCTAGCATGTTTCTTAGCTCGTTCATTTAAATGTTTTCAATCACTCACCCCTTCTTGAGTCCATGCACTTCGGTTGCCACCCATCACTAAACAAATATAACAAAACAGTTTGTTTGTTTTAGGACACATAACCACTTAAATTTGTTGTAGACACTACTATTAAAAATTTCGTGAATAATTTCGCTATTTTCCTACGTCTGTTTTGGAAATAATCAAATCGGGTATCGGCCTTCCTAACCGTTTAATTTCCGTTCGGATCTCGTATGTAATATCTTTATTAGTCAACAAAAAGTCCACCGAATTCATTTTGAAACGTTTCACAATCAAAAACAGTAAAAACACACTTCTCAGCGAAGAAAATAAACTCTAAATCTAAATCACTAAAAAAGGTCACTCAACAAGTGTGACCCGTTCAGCTGATTTTCGAACGATTTAACGACGTCTGTCTGCTGCCAATTGTCTCCAAACATACCAGTCACCGAAAAAAGCCCGATTAAAAACGAGGACTGGGATACTGTGTGCCCTCGGCACGCGCGCGAAATGCGACTACGGTGGCTCGATGCGAATTCAGACTACGGTGGCTCGGTGCTCGATCGATAGTCTGTCATATATATATATATATATATTATAAAAATCATTATTTGTGGTATAAAAGGAATACTAATTATACAAATATGAAGTTTGTCGTGTACAATTAATTGATATTATTGTAACAATTATTTATACGTAAATTAACACAAAAGAATTTTTTGAAATTTTCCCCTGTCCCTTTTATCACCACCCCATGGTCGTATCTCTATCTATCTCTATCTGCATTTGTCGTAATCTATTTACGAATTATTTTTAATTTTTATCAAAGGCAAAGTGCGAAAATCATTTAATCTCCGTCTGGAAAATTACAAAAAATGAGATACGAGATTGTGAAATTAACGACAAATTAGCGTTAATCAGGCTCCTCAAAATTCCCAGTATGCGAAATTTGAGCAAAAATCTACAAGGCGTTTCTTTCTACATCAATATAATATTATTTTAATAATTCTCTTTATACTACTCTCTTCTCCCCTCTTCTATAAAGAACCCTTGTCATTTAATCTATATTGTTAATAAACTTAATTATATTATTATATAAAAAATCTACACCATGGGATGATTATACTTTCGAACAAGTAGTTTTCGACGCCCTTTAAATCAAAATTTATCACTCTTTAAAAATAAATAAAAAAACTATCAGGCTTAGCGTTCACAACGCCCGCGCCTTACTTATCTCAAATAATAAAATAACTTTTAATTCTTAAGGAGTCTATAAGAAAGGTGCATAATACTTACAGTTAAAAACGTCATAAATGACAACGGCGCTATTTTTTCCTACAGTAACATATATCGGCCTAGTCATTCTCGTCATAGTAAATATGATCTGTTTCTTGAAGGTCATACTGGACGCAAACCATTCACAGTCATATAATGCATATGAGACACTCGATCCCTAAAATAATGTAAAAAGACTTGTAAAGCGATGTGGAGAATACTTAAAGCCAACATATTTAATAATCCTGGAGTGAGTACTGGAACTTTCGGCGTAGAAACAAAATACTGAACGTTTTCCACGAAACACCGAACTACTGTATTTTTCTCGACGCGCGTTTCGTCAACTATCTTGGCATCTTCAGGAGAAGATTAAAACTAAATTCTAACTAATTAGAATTTCTGTTTTTTATATACCCGGTAAAAGTACCCATCACATAATATGACAGCCTCGACAATTTAATAAGGTTATAAACACGGTGTGGTTATAAACTTAATATTAAGGAAAGGAATACGCATTTTTTGTCACGGCCAACTAGGTTTTGACTGATCATGTAACAAAATAATTATATGACATTGTCTTGGTTCTCTAGATATGTCCACTTTTGCAAAATTAGTGAAAAATCGCTTTCCTAGAAACTTGCGAAATATTTTTTTCTAAAAATGGTTGCCTCTAAAGAAGATCTTGGAAACGGCTTGCAAAATATTGGCAACATATTTTTTTTCATAATCACCGAGTAAATACAAAGTCATATTATATTTGTGGTTTTCTCGAAATTTCGAGATCTGTAAAAGTTATGGTAATTTATGTGTTTATTTCATCCCAACATTCCGTCTTTGAGATTTTTCAATAGCTGTATCTTTAAACAAAATGAAAATTTTGCAAAAAGCACAAGAATGAAAAGTTTTTGTGTTAACTTGTTAATTGTAAAAAAAAATCGCAAATATTTTGCAAGCCATTTCCAGGATCTTCTGAGGAGGCAGACATTTTTTGAAAATTTTTTTCGCCAGTATCGTTTGAAGTTTTTTTACCATTAAGCCTTCTTCTTAGGTCTACTATAGTCTAGCTTAGTCCTAAAATATGGCGTGGGTTCCATGACTCCTTACGAAAATACGAGCATGTCAAATTCCATCAGCCCCCACTGAATTCCTTATTATATTCAGAATTGAACGGTACCAAAACAGTGAGTTTTTAGGCACTCGAATACTTTTTTAATCGGTCTTTAATTTTCACTCGAATACTTTTTTAATCGGTCTTTAATTTTCTTAAATGTGTTTGATAAAAATGATACTTACAGCATCAGTCACCATATTTCCAAACCAACAATAGAGCAAGAGTTGGAAGCCAGTACAGAAAAGGTAAGTTAATTCGTTTCCGATATTACCATATTGTGACTAAAAAAATATATTTATTAAGTACCTACGTATACTTTGTGCAAAATAAAAACCGATGCACGTCACCGATGACGCTATTAAATACGTTCAGTGATACCACCACTCAATCATACTGAAACAAAAACTATAATGGAATGTTTCATTGAATTTTAAACTTCGCGCTTGATATTCGTTGTTATGTATAGTTGGCAGTAGATCCGAAGTTGCCGTGTCGTATAACTGGACATTTGAGGAGCTTGCGTGCAAAACCGGCTATATCCATTTTTGATTTTTTTTACGGAGAAGGCAAAAACTTCTCATTTCATGACCCTTAAAGTTAGAAAAGAGAAACAAACACACACCCTCTATCCAGTATACTGATTTGGCTTGATTAAGATAAATTAACTTATACCTTATAGTTTCCTCAAAATTTTGAAAAAAGCTTTGGATATAGTCGGTTTTGCTTCGAAATCTTGTTAAAAGAAATGAAAACCCCGGATAAAGCTAATTAAAGAAACAAAATATGCTTTAAAATCTAATGTAAAACGAAGCAAAACTTAAAACTGATATTACATTATTAATGATAATAATAATAATAATAAAAAAAAAACAAAACAAATATCCTAACTTCTAAGGTTATGGAACATATAAAATTCAAAAACTAATGTTTTTATTACATTTTTACTGCGGTTTCTTCATGAAGGCAATCACATCCTATACCATCATCTTCTGAAGCACCAGATCCGCTTTCCTCTGCAGCTGCTTCTTCTGTTTGAAACAAAAGTTTCTTGTACCATGCAAGGTCAACACGGGATTCCCAATTCTCTCCGAAATGTTCTTTCATTAGATGATATAGACTCCACTTCTTTTTTTCCGGTATACGGTTTCTAAATTCGACTTGTTTTAACTCCATACATTCAAGGTATTTTCCTTTTTTTATTAGAGTTTGAGCTACATGAAACTGTTTATTATTTCTGTAGTATTTGTGTAAAGACACTGTTATTTGGGCCTGCTGTTTGTTTTTTATGTGTTTTTTTCTTAATAGTAATTCTCTTGGCATCCGAAATTCCTTTAATTTTTTTGTATTTTTTTTCTAGATCCTTAATATTGTATAGCCAGTCATGTCCCAATCGTTTCACATATAACATACGTTTTAAAACGTATCATTGAATATAGCCAGTTTTGCTTCAAAATTGGGATATAGCCGGTTATGCTTCAAAACATCACTTTTAAGTGGAATTTTAATACAGAAATAGTTGGTTTTGGACTAAAATGATTGCGGGAATCGATAGAGCTCTATGAGTAGTTATGAGAGTACAAAAATAATTTTCGGTCAAATATGGATATAGCCGGTTTTGAACGCAAGCTCCTCATTTGCTGACAGTCTCAAATTATCTGAACCTTACATTGGTTTTAAAGTGGTTTGTGTCTTTTTTTAAGCTTCAAACTTTGATCTTGCATTGAAACTGAAATTGAAAAACTGTTACAATTTATAATAATTGATATTTACGTACAAAAACTATACTGCACTATTTGTAACCGAATGATGTTTGTGAGAAAATCTTTATTTATGTCTTTTAAAAATTCCAAAACTTCCGTGTGCCTTTTTCTACTAATTTTTTCCTCCCATTAAACAAAATAAACCTTTACTAACCTTAACTACAATTTTTTCCTGCTCTTTTTTGTACTTGCATATTTATGCACCAACTTTTTCTTTAAAATCTAGCTGACCCGGCAAACGTTGTTCTGTCATATTGAAAGTTTGGGTTTATAGGTATTTTTTGATGCCAAATCAAAATCCTAATCCATCCTAATCACCTAGCGGTATGAAATATACTTTACGACCTATTCTCATACCTACCAAATATGCATAAAAAATTTCAGAAAAATCGGTCGAGATTTTTATATATAAGATATATAAATTCTTTCACTTTTTAGTGCTAAAATAATAAGTTATTTAATAACAAACAAACACAAGGAATCCGTCCATATGCTATCCAAAATTATTTCTAAATACTGAATAATTCTGTAACAATTTGGCACCAGTGTGCTCTAAAACTTAAACACGTGTTTGATAACATCCATCGGTTTTTCCTTTGTACAAAGTATATAGAATTTTACAATAGATATATTCATATGCAGTGGGTTCGTAAAGTAGAGAATACAATGGGTAAAGTTGTGACGGTTTTTTTTTGAAACAATCTCTCGGACATGTCAAAAGATACATTTTTTGTCACTTGTCAAAAGGCTATGACGTCATCAATATTTTTTTTAAAGAGAACCTTTATTTTTTATGACGGAACTGGTAGGAGCATTTTTTTATGTAGGTACTGTAACGTAAATATCGGTCACATAAGATAATTTTAAATGTCGAATTTAAAGGTAAAAAGCTAATTTTTTTTGAAAATGTAAATAAATTAATAAAGAAAGTAGATTGCGAGATGCTCATGAAAATTTTATTGAACAATGTTAATTAATATCAATTAGATTTCAGACATTTTCAAATATGGCGAATGCGCTAGTGATTACAAGTACAACATTCGGAAAAACGGATTTCATATTAAATGAAGTATAAAACAGCTAATTTCGAAATGATGTTACGTATATTATTTGTAAATAGGTAGTAAACAAGATTTGAAGTAGACAAAATGTTCTACAAAATGCATTCGGTCAAAAATTACCTTTGACCAATGCATTTTGTAGGAAATTTTGTCTACTTAATTTCGGAACGTATATAATTTTCAGTAGCATGAGTCGTTTAGGAGACATAAGCAAAAAACTAAAAATAAGCGCGAAAATTTCGTGGTTTTTCGCCTGCCAAAAGTTTCCCCCGGCTTTCGAGGTCGAAAAGTTTCACACTTCCCACCTTATATCAAACAATCCTAGAAAAAAATCATTTGCCCTAATTAATGCAAGCTGAACCCTTCTGAGGCTACGCATCAACTGGGCTACAAATTTAGTTTCTTTATTTTAAAGTTGATATTCTTAAAAACTCCATGGATAATTATGTTACTCTACGTGAAAAATAAAGCTCTTCCAGTTCATTCATAAAAAAGAAACAGTCCCAGGACAAAAAAATATTGATCACGCCATAGCCTTTTTGACAAGTTTTGACAACAAAACATTAAAAAACTCTGAAATATATTTTTTTATCATTTGTTTAAAAACTCGTGCTATCATTTATGTAATATTTTCCCTGAAATGTTTTGGTGGCAATACTCAACTATGCTGAAAAGATACATGCAGAAGCATATTTCGTACAAGGATATAAAAACTTGCGATAAAGTTTGACTACTGTATATCTCCTCTACTTCACTGGAACAGCTAAAACAAAAATATATATATTCTAAGTAGTATAGGTTATGCTATATGGCGTGGCAAAAACATCTCTCTTGTTTATGAAAAAATGTCCTGAATACACTCAACATCCACATATCCGAACTCCAAATTTCCGAACTCACGATATTTCCGAACTTGTACTTCCACATAACCGAACTTGTCGCTGATTGGTTGACGACAAAAAACCGCGATTAATCAACACAATAATGCGATTGTTATCAAACATTTCGATTGTCACAGAATTCAGCAAAGAGGAAATCGCCCTCCCTCAGCAACACACCTGAGACAAGAGTTCTTCTTTGTACAAACCAGTGAAAACCACTTCTTTCAATCCGTCCACTCAATTTTCGTCTTTTTTTTCAGTTTTTTCAAAGGAAATTGCTTTTTTTTCCAAGAATTTCTGCCACTGACGATTTACAAATATTGTACATCTTACATAGATCAACATTTTTAACACCATTTTTTGCGTGATTTATCAAATTTGCTCCAAGGTTAGCCTCTTAGCAGGCTCTTTTCTCTGCAAATAAACAGTACAATAATGTTTTTGTATCACGGTTTTCTTAAAAATACATATTTTCTGATAATTTTTTCATTTCAGTTTTAAATTATTATAGGTTACGTCAACAAAATGTTCAATAAAACAAACCTTTACTTTGAATTACAAAATAATTACCTGCATCACTCTCTCCTTTGCACCTGACATTTTTTTTGTTTAGAAAAACGTTCTTTTATTAACATGTACACATGTATGTATGTATTACATTTGCATTAAAAGCTCGAAAAACAAAGAAAAGTACTAGAACAAGCCAGAAAAACCCTTTGCGCATGCGCCAGCAGTTCGGTAATCCCGAGGTGACGAGGTTCGGAAATGTGGAAGTCTGCGGAACGTAAAAGTTCGGAAATGTGGATGTTGAGTGTAAAACTTTTTCATCGGTTTATTTGCCATGTTTCTGTCAACACATTTAAAGTTAACTCTTTGAAACTAATAAGAAAAAAGATAATCAATTGTACCCCAACAGATCTCCAATAAACAATTCAACTAGCCGACTGGTAAAGAAATTTGAAGTAACTGGTAGCGTTAAAGATTCTGCTAAATCAGGTAGACTTAGAACTGCAACTGGAAGAGATAAAGCATTGGATATCTTATTCTCCTAGACTAATGGAAACAATTAAAGGGTCAAATTTTTTTTCCGAATTTTTAGTGATATTTCAGAATGCTGTATCTCAGTGAAAAATGGTCTTATCGAGGTCTAAAAGCATTTTGAAGCTTCAAGTTTCTAGTTTTGAGATATTTCGGTAAACAAATTTTTAGAGCCACATGTTTCGCGCAATTTTAGGAAGTAGTGAGAAGAAAATTTTGCGAATTTTTTTGCTTTTTTTTTCAAGTCTACGAGCTTGAAAAAAATGTTTCTAACTTAGTCATGTTATGGACCGGATAGCTTGTTTATTCAGCTTCAATTTGCTTTTTTTTTTAAATCTCGATACGACCATTTGTTGCTGAGATATCGAACTTTAAATTAAAAATAATACTTTTGTCTTTGATAGACGATATCTCAGCAACCAACGGTAGCACAGAAAGTCTAAGGGCAGTTCTGAAAACTGGGATAAGCCCCCTACAAGGTTTTGCTGCGATTTTTTGAGGAGACATTTTTTTTATCCTTGACATTTGAAAAAAACAGGAAAAAACGTGTAATTGATGGTTTTTCAGAACATCAACTGCTGAAATTCAAATCTTCATAAAGTGACTAATGTTGCGTTTGCCTTTTACAGTTGAATATACCCCCAAAAACCACGCAAAGTTACATTATGATCTAACGAACCGTTTTCTTGATGCAAACGGTCAAACTTTAGAAAAAAATAAAAGGTCGCGTTTTTTGAGCTTAAACATGTCATAATCATGGCTAAAGTGAAAAAAACAATTTTTTTCGAGCTTATCCACATTTTTTTCCGCAAATACCGTTGAAATTTACAAAAAATAAAAAAATTTTTTTCGAAAATTGAAAAAAAATTCTTAAAATTGAAAAAAAGGCTTCCGAAACTTTCCGAAAACGAAAAAAAAAGATTTTCACTACCGTCGGCATTAGCATTATCCAAAGCGTACCACGTGGAGGTTGCGCGATCGGATTTACTGTTTTTTTAGGTGTTTAGTTAGCATGAAAATCGATCAGAAATTTGTCTCCTAAGCAAGTATGAATCAGGGTCGAAACGCGATTTGGGTCATCAACTTTAATTTAAATGAAATTAAAAATTGATGGTCAAAAAAACATCAGACAAACAGACCCAAACACACACACACACAAATTTTCAATTTGCGAAAAAAAACACTTTTTTGAATTTTTTTTTTTGTAAATTTCGAAATGCGAAAAAAATTGTTAATACGCTCGAAAAAAACATTTTTTTCCCTATAGCCATGGTTAGTACATGTTTAAGTTAAAAAAACGCGACCCATTTTTTTTTTCAAAAGTTTAACCGTTTGCAATAAGAAACCGGTTCGTTAGATCATAATGAAGATTTGAATTTCAGCCGTTGATGTTCTAAAAAACTATCAATTACACGTTTTTTCCTGTTTTTTTTCAAATTCATGTCAAGGATAAAAAAAATGTTCTCCTCAAAAATCGCAGCAGAACCTTGTTTATTCCAGTTTTCAGAACTGCCATTAGATTTTCTGTGCTACCGTTGGTTGCTGAGATATCGTCGATCAAAGACAAAAAGGATCCTTTTTGATTTAAAGTTCGACATCTCAGCAACAAATGGTCGTATCGAGATTAAAAAAAAAAAGCAAATTGAAGCTGAATAAACAAACTATCCGGTCCATACGATGGCTACGTTAGAAATTTTTTTTTCAATCTCGTGGATTTGAAAAAAAGCAAAAAACTCGCAAAATTTTCTTCTCACAATACTTCCTTAAATTGCGCGAAACATGTAGCTCTAAAATTTTTTTGCCAAAATATTTCAAAACTAGAAACTTGAAGCTTCAAAATGCTTTATTTTTTAGACCTCGATAAGACCATTTTTCACTGAGATACAGCATTCTGAAAAATCACTAAAAATTCGGAAAACATTTTTGACCCTTTAAGTGTTTCCATTAGTGTAGTAACTAACTAATCAGTTAAAAATTTATTTAAGCGAGAAAATGAATTCTGTGTTCGCCAATTGAATGGTCAGTGCTCTCCTTGGATCTAAATCTCTTAGATTTTTTCTGTGGGGGTACTTAAAATATAAAGTTCATGTCAACGACCAGATAACATTGAAGACTTAAAACAGAAAATTTCAAATGAAATTTGGGCCATTCCTGAGACTTCCTAGTAAGTGTTATTGAAGTTTCGGGACCGGCTTGGGTATTGCTTAGCTGAAAATGGAGGTCACTTTCAACACCTCATTTTATTGGTAATTATTGTGTGGGTCCCATACTTCCTTACGAAAATACGAGAATTTGAAATTCCATCAGCCGGTACCGAAAAATATTATTTTCGATATTGAAAAACTGTTAATAAAGGTAAATTTTATTGATCTACATCAATAATTCATTCTGGTATAATGAAAGCGCATTTGAAGTGTGGCCTATTCGTTACTGAATGCCCTGTATATTCTTAATTGGGAAGTAGATATTAAACCGAAATGAGTATCAAAGTAAATCAAGTAAAACAACAAAATCTAAAATAAGTATTAATTTCTGCTGGTAATCAACGCCTAATTTGTTCCCTGACGTATACATTATGACTATTTATATTTAATAGGTTTGTTATCTACTGACATAAGAATACCGGGATGAATTGAATCAGATTAGTTTTCCCCCTTGTTTATGCCAAGGGTTGTATGCTTTGAATGATTGAGCTTCTAAAGTTTACATGTATTCTGTGTAGTGTTGTCGAAATACCTACATTTTATTAGATGGTGGATACAAACTTTTCGGTGATAGTACAACTGAGAATGCGAAACGTGGGCGTCGCACAGTGGGTTAGAATCGGAAAATCCTGACCAAAAATCGAAAAACCAAGTTCTTCATATTCTGTTTTAATTCATATAGCTTTGTGAAGCAGATTTTTGTTACCACAAGGTGTATTTCCGACTTAAAAAAATGGAGGCCACTCTTGAAGGGATGTAAAATATTATCAATGCATTGAAATTCAAATTTTTGTATTTCTTATTATGGGAAAATAAATGTTAACTCTGCGCTTATAATACAAACGCGCATGTTAAGGTAGCGAAAAAAAGTAGGAAAATAGTTTGTATCTACAGAGTTCTAACACTAATTCGCAATTTAACATGTGGGAAATATTAGTGGAATAAGAAATTCATAAAAATTGGCTGCTTGAAACGGCTTATTTTAGTGAAAAATGCAAAAATAGAAAGGCGCGTCCAATTGAGCGTTCTCGGGGCAATTCTAACTGTATCTGCGTCAAAGCAGGTGTTCATCCCCAATACAATAGTAAGTCCCAACCAAGGGGGGAAATGTATATACCTGTACACTATTGACCAGGGGAAGGAGAAATACAGGGTGTCTCAATGTTCCGTGAAATATATATTTTTTATTTTATACTAGTTAACCTAATCCAACTTTAACACAAAATAATTTTAGTAACCTAATGTAACTTAACTGAAGACACGTTGCGTGCAATTGTAGGTTCCAAAAAGTTCTTACTTTTTGCCCTCCACTTCTTCAGGGAGTTAGATTAAAATCTTATTAATGAAAAATATAAATAATCTTATACGAATCAAAATATGTAGCTTTTTAAGAAAATTTTACTTCCGATTCTCCACCTGTTTTTTCGATAAAGAGATTTAGTTGAAATTATATAAGCAGAAAATATCAATGCTCTAATTTTGATCATAATAAGTACCTTTTATCGCGAAAAAATGGTTACATGCGGTTGCTGCCGGTCCGCCATATTGTTTCCCTTTCGAGGAGAGTATTAAATTGAAATCTTATTTACAGAGAATATGAATACTCTAATTTGGATTTTTAAAAGTTGCTTTTATCGCAAAAAGCGGTTACTTTCGGGACAGCATTTTGGTTTTTAGAAATACAAAGTACAAATTTGAAATCAGAGACCCAAAAAACATTAACTTCTATATAGTTTGACAAATTTTCTACCATTCTAGATTTTTTTCCAGGATTTTCCGATTCTAACCCACTGTGCGTCGTGCGGAGATTTTCGAGTGGGTAAAGAGTAAATTTGAGATTTCCGCAAAAATACACGATGCACGATCTTTATGTAAAGCTAAATTATCTACAAGAATCCTCTAAACTTGTCGAATATAGTGATAGATGTTATGTAGTTGACACTAACAAAGCTTTTGAAAACAGTTCAATAAAATAATTTTTTTTATATACGAGCCAATAAAAAAACTTATTATTTTTAATGTTTTAATAATTTCTAAGTTATTAAATCTAGCTGGTGGAAATAGCGGTTATAGACAAGGAAATTTAGCACAATAAAAAGAGTCAAACCTCCAAAATTTCCGGAGTAAGATGGATTTTGACGTATTTAGGCTCGTTGGATTCCTTGTAAAATTTAGAAAAAGTGTTACCTATTTTTGTCATATACAAATCAGAAACTGCATTACTGTACCTAAAAAATGCATTTTTTGGAGTGAAATTTTTTCCAGCCAATGAAAGAAAATATCATAATTCGAGAACACATTGTCGAAACGGGCTGAATTTGGTTACTCGGGGGTTTTTGGGGTCGCTGATCACGAATTCTGACTTTCTGACTTCAGAAAGTCAGAAATTGACCCCGATGAACCTGGGGACCAGGAACCCTGCTCGCCAGGCCCATCCCCGAGGTTTTCCCTCGAATTCGGCCTGAAATTAAACGAAAATGGTTACTCGGGGGTTTTTGGGGTCGCTGATCATGAATACGTTGTTAGTTTTGTTGTCCGTTACATCTGGAGGATCAGGAACCTTGGTCGCCAGGCCCATCCCCGAGGTTTTCCCTCGAATTCGGCCTGAAACTAAACGAAAATGGTCACTCGGGGGTTTTTGGGGTCGCTGATCATGAATATGACATCAGTGTGGTGCCTTGTCACATTTCTTACTTATCTTTAGCCAGTTTAGCCATTAATTTTGTGCATTCACGAACTAGAATTAATTTTCAACGACATTTGAAGGATTTTGGAAAGAAATCAAATGTAAGTACGTTTTTTTTATTTTAATGTTCAAATTTTCATTGAAAATCTATTTATTTTTCTTTCGCAGTATCAAACAGGATCAAACTGCTCTAATGCTAAAAAAGTTACAAACGAAGAAGTAATTGCTTCCGTAACGGCTAATTTGGACGACGATATAATTGAAGTTGAAGATGGGAAAAATGATGATAAAACAAACGAAGAAATAGAACATTAAGAACAGAATTAATATTCGTATAAATATGATAAAGAAAAAATATATATTATTACCGCTTATACTTACACTTATATTACCACTTCTACTTATATAAAATCAGATTCGTGATCAGCGACCCCAAAAACCCCCTAGTAACCAAATTTAGCCCGTTTCGACAATGTATTCTCGAATTATGATTTTTTCTTTAATTGGCTGGAAAAATTGCACCCCTAAATATATTTTTTAGGTGCAGTAATGCAGTTTCTGATTTGTATATGACAAAAATAGGTAACATTTTGACATTCTATGTCTTTATTATGATCGTGACACGTCATGCGTCACGTCACGTGGTTACTACATCTGTTCGCCGGCCCGACGTATAACCTGAAGGGGCTTAAAAGTCTGGGCGTCATGCAACGGTACACTCTATCGAGCGATCCTGAATATGTGACGCATGACGTCATGGGTCCAAAGACATAGAATGTTCCATGGCCTCACGTGTGTAGCTTCGTGAGCTAATTTCGGAATTTTTTCTAAATTTTACAAGGAATCCAACGAGCCTAATTATGTCAAAATCAATCTTACTGCGGAAATTTTGGAGGTGGAATGCTAAATTTCCTCGACTATTATGTCCAAGCTTGAAGCGAAACCTTACCAATTGTAAAATAAATAATGGAATTAATTTTTAATAAAGAACAGAGGCTTGTTTCACTTGAAATTTATGTTAGAAATGGAAATGGAAAAAAACTGTATATTTTCAATGAGAGGACTTTAGGGAAGTTTCTTCAGCGGCAATTATTCATTTCGAATCTTTTAGCCAATTAGTAAAACGTTTGCAAAATTTTTACCGGCAAACGGGAAGCGTCAATCGGAAACAAATAAGTGGCAGACCCAGAGTAAGGACAGAAGAAAACGTTGAATTGGTTAGACAAGTGATAACGGACAATCCAAGAACATCGATTAGGCATCTGATCCAACAAGTGATTCTGCCCTATACAACGCGTCAACGAATTTTGGAAATGATTTGGAGCTCCATCTACAGTAAACGGCACCCTAATGCGTACATAGCCGAATGAAGGGCAATTGATGATTTATCTTCTTTGTTGAGTATATGTAAACATGAGATGAGAACCAATCGCGATCCAATCGCTTGCGCAGGCTTATGAAAGCATTCGGTTTGTCGGTAGGGCTGTCTGAGTTAAAATTTGAAATACCATTTTATATTTTATTCTGGTCTAGTGCCTGATTAGAAAAGTGCGTTATTACTAGCGTATTGTAGAAGCACTACATACATTCATAAAAATAAAAATGGATATTTAGGTATCACATAGACGAAAAAGTTCAAATCATTAAATGGTACCTATTTAATTATGCGAGCGCTAGCGCAGTTTGAATTTGACATGTACAGATGCTACTAACATGAACATGGTTATTACGTCAGATTTCGGCGAAAACAGAGTCGGACTCGGGTCATTATTGTTACAAAACGATAGTTCACAGAAAATTAAAACATACTAAGGGGCTAAACGTACTATTACAAAATGGAGCCGTATTTAGGTGTGGTAATGTTAGTGGTCCCGAAACATGACACTTAAAAGAACTTGCCCACGAAGCTCATAAAATTTCGACCTAAAATGCGAAGAAATTGAATTTACAAGTTATAAAGTTATAATGACAGTTAGATTTTTAATGGCCAGTTATAAAAGTGGGGCATACAGGATCCGTGTTGTTGCCATAGATCACAAGTCGGTGATACCAGTACACTATTGCTTTCTTCGTCTCTCGATAGTCAATTGCGGTTTCCTTACAATTGATTAGAATTTACTTCATCAATTTTACCTTTAAACCGACAAAATATTCGAATCTTACTTGCCAAATTTTTATACCTGCCAAACGGATATTTGGAACAGGTCTGCCCTTGAAGGAAGACTCGTTTTTTCAGGGTATACCTGTTCCAAATTCCTGCTCCCGTAATACCTGTTTTGAGACAAGGAAGACTCTAATATTTCATCAGATTAAAGGTAAAATTATTTAAGCAACACAAAATCAGCTGTTACAAAACTGCAACTGTTTAACAAAAGACGAAAAAAGTTGCAAAAATATGCCCTGCAAAATATACTACGCTAGTAAAAAGTAAATTTTTTGTATTAAACAATGTATGAGTTTTAATGGGTAAGTCCTTTTAGTTTATTCGTTCCGTCACAATATTACCACACCTAAATACCGTCGTGTAATAGTACGCTTCCTAGTACGTTTATTCGAATATTCAATTTTTGATGTATTTTCTGTGCATCGCTTTGCACTTGACATTCCGACCGATACCTAACATTTCCCTTCTTTTATACTCCAAATATGACTAACTATTTAATTATTTAATATCCACCTATGTACGCATTAGGGTGCCGCTTACTGTATGTTGTCCATCGCAATCTGTATACTGTATACTGTATCGTCTCATAAAATGAAATTCTCAGATAATTCTAGACTCAGTTCTGCCAATAACCATTTTAACAATAAGGCCTTTTTTAAACTGTCTACGAGAACGTTTTTTTTACTGATATGGCTTGGTTCTATCTTTCGGGCTATGTTACCTCTCAAAATATGAGAGTTTTGAGTGCAGACACTTTTTATATTGAAACTCCACTACACCCACAAAAAAAGCGCAGCTGTGAGCAGAAGGAGGATTGTTGGACCTATTTTTTTAATGGGACATTGAATGCAGAGAGGTCCTATTTAACAACCTTAACACTTTTTTTTTACAAATGTTGCATGACGACGAATTGCAAGAGGTTATATTCAACAAGATAGAGCTCGTGCGCATACTAGGGAAACAATCAATGATGTAGACGAAGATCATAAAATTAGTTTGAAATGCAGACTATATTTTCCCCTAGATCTTGCGATTTTACCCCTGTGATTTTTTGTCGGACCTTATCTAAACAATTCAATGTTTGAAACTCCCGTTGGCGATATAGAAGGAATTCAGCAATACATTGTCAATAAAATTAAAGAAATACGTATATATGGAAAACCGTTAATACTGCAGCATGTTATTGGCTCTGATGTTAAAATAAGAACTCAGTTGTGTATAAAAATAGTTTTTTTTTATTAAACAAAATAGAATTTGAGAAAATTAATAAAAAATATCTCATAAATGAAAAAAATGTCTAACTTATTCCAAAGTCTCTGGCTATGTAATAATTATATTTACCTATATATGGTTTGCAAATGAATCAAACACAGTCTAAGTTCCTTTTGCATTTCAATTTGCAATTGTGGTGAATCATGCAATTCATCGCTTGGAATAATTCCCAATCTTCGGCAGCACCGATTCCGAAGAGTTTTTATGGCGTTTTCTAAAAATTCTCAGATGGGCACTAATACAACTCAGAATTGTTATAAAAAGGGAGTCAACACCTGTAACATACCAAATGGGCAGGTTGAAGGAACAACTGTGGCATTGAGTACAAAAAAAAAAACAAAAACAAATAAAAAATAGTTTTCCAATTGTTCGGCAAAAAAATACCAATCAAACCTGTTTTATATCGCCAATACATTATTAGTGCTTGTAAAAACTTTACAACAAAAAATAAAACCTCGACAGATTAAGAAAATTTAGTAAAAATTCATTTTACAGTCTATGCTTCTAATACAGGGTGTGTCTTGATGGAGTTAATGATGTGTAAAAGGAAAAAAAATAGTTGAAATTTGCCCCTTTGGGAATTATCCCTGCTTGATAGACAGTTATTTTTACAATATTCCTTTTTCAAAAGGCAAGAAATCCTGATGGATGCAGAAAACTCATTTTCTGTGTGGGTAAAATGACTATTTTGGGCATCCGTCCGGAAACTACCCACTTCCTAGATGCTTTTCCTTTGAGAAAGTAGCACTTTTCCAGCCTAGTCCGGGAAATACGTTTGTATTAGGCCGGGAAGAGTTACTTCATTGTTGTCATTGTATGTACTTAATAACCAACTAATAGTATGAAAATCAAATATGATTTAGAAGAAAGCTTCATAGTGGTCATTTAAGAAATGAAAAATACTACTATTCCTTCTGGCAGATATTTTAACAACATGCAGTATTAACGTCACTATCTAACAAGATAATAGATCTTTGTAGTAGGAACAAGGGGGGGGGGGGAAGGTTTGGGGGAATCTTTATATTCTTTAATAAATATGATTTCAAAGGCCAGACTTCATGTTGAGCAAAATCAGGTGATTATTTAAAATTAAATCAGTCTGTTCTACTATCCTATTAATTTACGTTTATAAATGTTTCAGTTGGATGGCTTAGATTTTGTGGCCAAACTTTAAATGGTTATTTTAAATATTTATATTTACTCCTAACTAGGTAGATACCTCCCAGTATTCTCAGTATCCTTTTTAAACAAAAATATTTGAACTAAAAGGCAATATCAGCAACAAGTAGAATTATTCTGCTACATAATTGATTTTACTACAATAAGTTTGTTGCTGGAAGTAGCACTATCAATTTCATGATTATGAGTGTACGTTGTCTGGACTGATCTGTCTGTTATCGTAAAATTTCCACATTGTTGGCGATTCAGAACTGGCACTAAACGTGATTTATTTATGTAATGTCTGATCACGAGGGCAATGCATCTATCAGTAAGCTTTATTTTTAGCATTTAGGGACACTAAATTGACTGGTTTACTACATATTCTTACTTAATATTTTTCAGAATTAACTGAGATTTCTAAGAATACTTCTAATACTTCTTCTAAAACTCCCCACCCTAGGGGATAGGGATGTTTAGTATCATTGGACGCCCCTCTTCGAGACAAACAAATTTCATTACCAACTTTTTTGATCCGATCAGTAATTTTCTAGATATTACGATTTGTCAGGTTAAATGGGACACTCTGTATTGTACATTTGTTTTGTTTAATATTTTATGTAACTGACCTATTGTCTATATTCTATTCCTCACACAGCGTAAACTCCTGGGATTATTTCTCTGTGTTTCAAATGTAAAGTGTATTAATTTGTAGTATTAGTAAATAAATAACAATAATACCAATAAATAACAATAAATAACAACAACAAATAACAATACAACAACAATAAAAATAATAACAACAAATAAACATAATAACTACTAATTTAAATCATCCAAAATATTATATTTCCGACCAATAATTTGAGACCCTTTTCACTATTATTTAAAAAAAAAAAATTGAATTATGGAAGCCTGTTACTTACCGCTTATCATCCACCCATAAAAACCAAGAGCAACGACAACATAAATGAGAGTAGCCAGAAATTCGCTTCTATATTTATTTCCGAAAATCGGAATCACCTTAACCGGTAACTTTTGCCTGTAAGCGCAGATTCCCTCTTCGCAGATGTCACCATCTTCCGCTCTGAAAATGAACATGTACAATCCGGAGATAAGCATACAGCTGCATAACGCGTTAATCAGTCTAAACAGAGTATTAGACCATCTCTGCGCGGTTAGTTTATGTTCCTGTATTATCGCTTCCGGCTGAAATTCCTCAACACCGTAACAGAAGTCGATTTTCTGAAGGACATCCAATAATTTGAGAATCCGTTTTCTTTTTGGATACCAATTAATGGACTTTACAATCAGGGCTACGTGGTTCAACGAATCTCTAAAAGCCCTAATTAAACTGGTAAAATCGTTGGTTTCGTCCAGAGCAGCTAGAAATTCTGTTGGAAAGTAGATGAAGTATAAGTAAGTTGACCAGAATATGTTATAGATGAACTGGGGAAATTTAGTTTTCCAGGGAGTATTTTTCTCGTGCACCCACAATGCGGCGAGTTTCAACAGACCGATATTAAAATCGAAATAGGATGAGAATAAGTTAGACATTTTCTTCGTGGTTGAATATGGATATGTTAGCGATCTTTTATATACCAATATTTTATGTCTTAAAAAAACTCGTATGTATAAGTGATTATAGGTTATAACATAACTATACATTACAGGCACGTAAAATACATACAATATTGTCGTATATATGTTTATTTTTTTATTGTTTCGTAATGTGTAGTATCGAATTGTTTTCTGATAAAAAGTTTAAGTGGCTAGAGTTGATTAATACACATTTCCAAAGTTCTTGGGGGCAGGATGATATTAATAAAATATAACGTCCTAGGCAGTATCAAAATATGTAAGTACTTATACATACAGTATGTCGCGTTTTTTAGGTTCACACTATTGGAAATGTAAGAAGGAGATGGAATATCCGCAAGCCAATTTTTAATTAATTAGTACCTTGAAGGTTGGTCATTAGAAATTTGCCATTTTAATGGTGTGACAAAAGCCTAGCCTACTACGATTTTTTTAAGGGATTATTTTTTTAGAAAGGGGTATTAGGCATTATTTAATCAAAAAAAATAATATTACCAGGCCATTTAAAACACATCAAAATACCCAAGTACCAAATTTGATCAACAAATATTTACCGAGTATTTTTTTATTGGATGCTAAAATAGGAAAAATTGGAGAATCAAAAATACATAAGCACAGCAAAATTTGCTATGGAACTAAAAATAAATGACAATCGGACAAAGGAAAAAAAAGATTATTATACGAAATACAAAAAAAATGTTTCATATAAAAGTTGTAATATAAAAATATTTTCAGAAATACAGGATGTTCTGTGTAAGGCTACCATTACATCACTTTGATATTTATATAGGATATTCTGAAAAAATTATATCCGGATATATCAGGTTTTTTTTTGTTTTCGTTTCCAAGCTGTTATTGAAAATATGTCATTTTCTGACATTTCATAACTACGTTAATCGCAGTTGCCTTTATACTGACTTTAAGAAAACAAAATTTTAATCGCGAATTGTCCAAAATTAGTTTTACGAGTCGCATGCAAGAAATCTCAATGTTTATTTTTTTTAAGAAATGTCAACTTGACAATTTTCAAACTTTCATTTTCATATTTTACTTGCTTGTTGCGTCTATTTTTTATTACCGTTTTAAAGTTGTTAGGTATACCTTTTGCTAATTTTGAAGATAATTAACATTTAGTATTTTTTTATTAACAGAACAACACTAGTTATATGGAGACATCCAAAAAAACCGTCATCAACTGTAGCTATGAACGAGAGAGATGGAAATAGCGGTCATGTCTAAGCTTTTTGGTAATGTCAAACTTTTGACAAGTGACTGTCACAATTTGTAAAATAAACAATGGCTGTCATATGATATGACAGTCTTGACAAGTAAATAAGGTTATAAATTCGATTAAGAATAGAAATACGTATTTTTTTTCTCGGCCAACTTTGATGAGGTTTTTTTTGGATGTCTCTATATTATTGTTTTATTGCAAGGCTAATAGCATTACTATTAGATATATTATTATGCAAAAACCACACCTAATTATAAAAACGTTTCTTCGTGTGGCTTTGACAGTCATAAGAGTTGACAAAATCCAAAAATCTCGAATACTATGGTATTTTCACTGCATACGACTTTACTAGACACCATTCCATTAATTAGTGGATACCCGGTATATATCCGTCCTGTAATACCGGGTGTCTCAGAGAATTCTGACCCATTTTGATCGTAAGTCGCCAGTCAATTTACTTTTTCAATTAGTTTTTTCGCACTGTGTTAAAAACTTGATATCTTGTCCTACAGGGTGTTTTTGATATATGGTCAATTTCAGCGTTAAAATTCGCTACTATTTTGATTAGTAAATCGACTGGCGAAAACCGCATCTTTTTAAGTTCGCTTTGTCAAAAGTTATTTACGTTAAGTTATTTACAGAATGGGCCAGAAATTTGTGAGACTGAGACGTCCAAACACGATGTTTAAAATTAAACTACTAACCCATTTTTAAAGTAAAGTGTAACAGTGCAAGTTGGAAAGCGCAAGAATGCAGATTTTACTTGGTGTAAACAGATACAGGGTGTTACATTCAAAATAGTAGCAAATTTTAACGATGAAATTGACCATTTCTTAAAACCACCATCTACGACAAGTAACAAAGTTTTAACGTAGCACAAAAACACTTTTTGAAAACATAATCCACTGGCGAAAACCGAATCGTTGTAAATTCGCTCTGTCAAAAGATATTTACGATGAAAATGGATCAGAATCCTCTGGGACACCTCAAATGAAATTGTATTTTAAAAACATTAAACTTCTTTAAAACGTCCGAACACAATGGTTTTGAAAACTAAATTACTAACCCATTCTTAAAGTAAAGTGTAACGAACTGTATATTTTTGGAAAGTGGAAAAATGCAGATTTTGTTTGATGTATATAGAGGGTGCTGAGTTCAAAATAGTGGGGAATTTGAATGTTGAAATATACCATATTTTAGAAACATCCTGTAGGACAAGTAACAAAGTTTTAATGTACTAACAAATGAAAATAGTTTTCTTAATTAATCTATTTCTTTGCAACAGTTTTTTGAAAATATCCTGAAATGAAAAAGAATAAAAGAACAGTTGTGTCATCGCTTCATCTTAAATAAAGGTGGAGTCTCCTAGATAAAAATACAACTTGAAAATCAACTGGAAATTCTAGTTCTTCCATATGGCCCTACATTTACATTTATTATTTAGGCCAACGCGTGGTAATACGTAAAGGAAGTGCTCATTCAGGGCCACATAATTAGTGAAATGGAAGAGAATAACGCGCACACAATGTAAAATATAAAAAAGCTGACTTGCCAATTGTTCCGAAAGAGGCAGCGACAATCCGTGCGCATGTTGAAGTGTCCACTTCAATGGACCCTCATGAGCCGCCGGTATTCATTTAAGACACAAAAGCCTATGCCTTCCATTACTTTACAAGTTTGTGGTACGTTGCAATACGATCCTTGGCCATGTGGCTGTCACACCCGTTCCAGAAATACGCCTGCATCCTATTTCTCTCCGCGGCTCTGCTGACGACTTTCATTTCGGTTAAAGATAAGTACGGCAGATATCGAAACAGTACAGATTTTTTAAATCTGAGTGACGATCATCCAATATTCAACGACCAGGTCGCCTCCCAGGAGTATTTTCGCATCGAGAACAGTTTCGTTAGGCGGATTAATTTCAGCACCGCAAAAGAGGTGAGGGATGGAATTCCCGATAATCACGTCGTGTATATTTTGGGTTTATTTGAGTTGACAACTAAATGGGGTCGAAGGTTGGAGGGAGAAAGTGAGATGTTAGCTGCGAAACTGGCTGTTGAACATATTAATGCTCTTAACATCTTGCCTGGATACGCTTTACAGCTATTGGTGAACGATACGAAGGTATGTATATGTTACATTAGTGTTATGGGGCACTTTATACAGGGTGTCCCGAAAGAATGGAAAAGTGGTTTGTTTATAAGTGGAAAGTTCTGATTATATGTGTCAGTGGGCACAACTCTCAAAAAATAAAGGATTTTTAGATCGTTGAATCTGAAATACGTAGACATAGGCACTAAATGTATATAGTCCTTGACACAGATATATGTTTATCTCAAAATCCTGCCATTTTTGAATATTGCGTCTACTTTTGAGACACTTGATCAGAAACTTCAGAACTAGAACATACCCGAATATTAAGCAAATTACATCAATGATCTCACTGACCCCAACATCCCATGACTCCAATGATCTCATGCCACCAATGATCCCATTCACTCCAATGATTCAATGACCCTAATCATCCCATGACCCCAATGATTTCTTTGATAGCAATGATCTCATGATTTCAATTCTCTCATTGACCCCAATCATCTCATCATCCCAATGATTCCATTGACCCCAATGATATCATGACGTCAATGATCTTATGACTTCAGTTATCCATCCACACACACCACAATGATCCCAGGACAACGAATTGACAAGGTGTATTTCCTACCTATTTTCTATTTCCTATTTCCCAACCCCTCAATGGTTAAACTCAAATTATAATCAGCTCTAGATTTCGTCATCGTGCATAAGTGTTTGAAGTTTCAAGCTGTTATATTAACGCGTTTTCGAGGTATGTTGCCCACAAAAAGTTTAAGTCAGGTTATGTTAAGTTATTATTCGAATTGTTTTCAATCTGAGGTAACATGGATAGATAGGATACTATAATTTTTAAAACAATTTTACCGATGTTTCACGGGGAAATCATTCAAGAGTACTTTTTTTATCGTAAATATGTATCTTTTCAAATCTAGAAAAAAATGCTATTAAAAATTTTTGATAAAATTTACTTAGCATCCTGTTTCTTTCCGCGGCTCTGCTGACGACTTTCATTTCGGTTAAAGATAAATACGGCATATATCGAAACAGTATCAATTTTTTATATCTGAGTGACGATCATCCAATATTCAACGACCAGGTCGCCTCCCAGGAGTATTTTCGCATCGAGAACAGTTTCGTTAGGCGGATTAATTTCAGCACCGCAAGAGAGGCGAGGGATGGAATTCCCGATAATCACATCATGTATATTTTGGGTTTATTTGAGTTGACAACTAAATGGGGTCAAAGGTTGGAAGGAGAAGGTGAGATGTTAGCTGCGAAACTTGCTGTTGAACATATTAATGCTCTTAATATCTTTCTTGTACTTTCATGACTACGTACTCATGAGGCATCCGTAAATTCGTTTAAAAAAAATATTCTATAAAAACGCTATAAAAAAGTTATAATAAAATGTATTGGGTCCCTTTTTTGGGACGCCCTTGGGCAACATTTCAAAATAGTTTTCAGGTTATTTGGATTTAGTTATTTAAATATAATATCAAGTTATTAGTTACAGTTTTGAAGTTGTCATATGATCGAAATTTAAAAAAACAAATAAATTCAATAACGCAATAGTTAACACCTCTTCTAGTCATGTGTAAGTATGCCAAATGTTATTTTTTGTCTGGCTTACGATTTTCGAAATCTTTCTGAAGATCATTTTTAATGTGATGTGTATTTGTTTTTCAGTGTGATCCCGGTGTTGGTATAGATAGGTTTTTTCATGCCCTCTACTCCAATAAAACTATTTTAATGCTGCTTGGAGCTGGGTGTTCAAACGTTTCGGAGAGATTGGCTCATGTAGTACCATACTGGAATGTGATACAGGTAAACATGCATAAACATTTTTTTTAATTCACACTATTTAAGAGTCCGAAATTTAGAGATCATAACATGATCGCACTAGCCCATATATGTACCTACCTATAATAATCTACATCACGGACGATAGGATCGTAGAAGATAGTCTAGTAGGCAGGGAGCTAAAATCATCAAAAACTGGTCTTGAAACATATAGGGCTAGTTTTGACGGTTTCCTATGTATATCCGCTAAACCGTCCGCTATTTTTTTAAACTAACAATTTGTGAAAAAAAAAGTATTTTTTACACATTTCCGCTTATATCTCCGTTCCTTGGCATATTTTATATAGCATATGCATATAAGAAGTTGTAGACTATTGCATTTCCAATTGGATCCATTTATCACTTTTTAGTAATTAACGATCGAATTTTTTTGCAAGCCTTAATTAACAATGACGCCATTTCTTCGTTTATTGTACTATATTGATCGGGTTGGGCTAGAAAAATCATAAATCTCTTCATCATAAGTTGGCGAGACTTTTTGAGATTTTGAAAAATATTAATTTGGGCCAGTTTTATAACGTTTTCTACGCGACTACCTTTTTTGACGCGACGTATAGGTATATTGTTTTAGCATTGCCGCTTCGAAATTCTCGGAATTTTGACTATATTTTGACGCCCATTTTTTGTTTAAAATACGCGCCTTGAAGCGTAATAATGAAAGTTCATTATATTATAAAAAGCGTCAAACATATTTTTCAAAATCTCAAAAAGTCTCTCAAACTTGAAGAGATTTATGATTTCTTTAGCCCAATCCGGTCAATACACAATAAACAAAGATTTTTTTGTAACTTCATGACTCGAAATTTTTTGTAATAGAGTCCTTCTTACTTTACTTTAGAAGTAAAACATAGAGAAAAAAGCACTTTTTCAACTTCAGCAGTCATTTGCAAAAGTTGACAATAGCACTTGGAGACTTCGGGTTGGGCTTAAAATTTTAGAAATTCAATAGGCTACAACTTCTTAAATACATATGCTATATAAAATATGCCAAGAACGAGATATAATCGGAAATGTGAAAAAAAAGACGTTTTTTTTTTCACAAACAGTTAATTTAAAAAATTAGCTTACGGTTTTAACTCTACGGACCCCGCCATTGTGTTCTACGCAAAAAAATACATAGGAGACCGTAACAACACTACCTCTACATGTTTCAAGAACACATAAAAATATTTGCCTACTGGACTGAGATCTGATCTACCGAATTGGGAGAGACATGTGGTGGGTGGGGATCATGAAATACAATTGGAGTTACGTTTTAGTAAATGCCGCGTTGACGTAGTTGGCCTTGCCCATCATGCGGGCATATTATTTTGTTTTCTTTGTAGCTGGGGTGACCGACTGGCGGAACTATTATAGATTTCAGTTTAACTTACATACAACGTGGTGACAAAGTCGCGCAAAGTGGCTGTAACTTTTCTAATAATTTTTATATGTAACAATGTCTTGAATAATGTTCTCAAATCAGTTTATTTACCATGCTGATGTCTGTAATATTTTTGACTGTAATAACTTTGATTTAACAGGAAAAAGCTCTATTTCTAATAAATACACGAAATATATACAAAATAGAAACACAGAAAAACAGAATAGATAGCAAGTCATGGCATATAAAAATATATAGAAATATATTCCCAGGTACACACTGGCTACAATAAAATAATACATATATGAAATAGGAAATAAGTGATTCAAGGATACAACAATGTCAACATGAAATATTTTTTCTTTCGAGTTTGGTTGTTACGGAGACCAACTCTATTTTTTAAATGATAATCCGTAGTATGCTCTGAAAGAATAGCCTTTTTTCTTTACTGCACGCTAAAATTTTCATATGGTTCCATAAAGAAATTTTCGCAAAAAAAAATAAAATGTATAGAGGTATAGGTCTTACAATATCTAACTTCCACATGCTGAAAAGTTGTTCGCTCCCGTAACACTAGCGCATTCACCATATTTAAAAATTACAGGCCACAATAGTTTTCAAATATGGTGAATGCGCCGATGTTGCGCAACAGGTCAATTTTTTTATTGTGCAAGTAAATTGGAATATTGGTATTGGTATTGGTTATACATATTTAACATTCGTATAAAATTTGTGGCTATTTAGGCTCCTCGAATTATGGAATATTTTTAGCTTTCACCTAATTTTGTTCAAACCTTTGCACAATAATATATTTTAATATTATCAAATATTGAATAGAAAATCTAAAATACGAAAATAATCTTTTATGAGTCTGAGTGGTGACCTAATATCGAGAAAATGACCTATAAAAAGTTGTTGCGTTTTGAGGGACAGACTTAATAATGACCTTTAACTTGACGTTGACCGTGATTGTTCATGGTAATACAAAGGTCAACTTGAAATTTCAAATGGTAAATGAATCAATTTTGATTGTAAAATTGAAAGGTTTATTTAAGCTTTTGGAGAGTCACCAATATTTTCGTTCTCAAAGCAACCTAATGCCGGTGCATTAAAATCAAGCTCTGTTTTGTTTTAATAATTCCAGGTATTTGACGTTTGATTTGTGATTTTTGAGAATCTTGAAGGACTCTGTCAAGTAAAAACTCCATCCCGGCATACACTAAGACAGCCACAATAAGTTCTGTGTATTTGGTGGCTGACCTAATCTCTTCAACCTATTTCTAGGCCCCTCCAAGCCACCTCTTTGCATTTACGGGAGGGTTGTGCATGGTTTGACCTCTATTGGGAGAATCCATCGATCCTAATGCTGCCTAATAAATTGCTGGTGTAAAATTGAAAGGTTTATTTAAGCTTTAGAGATTCACTAATGTTTTTATTGCATTAATAATTAATTAAACTATTAATTAAAAAATTAATTAATTTAAGTGCATTAAAATCAAGCTCTGTTGTGTTTTAATAATTCCAGGTATTTGAGGTTTGATTTGTGATTTTTGAGAATCCTGAATTAGTAGGAAATATAGGTGTGTCATATCAAAAAAGTTCTACTTGAATACTCTTATGAGTCATAGTGTTTCCATTTCAAAAAGTGAGAAATTGAAAAATCTCTAAATAAATAAATTACTCAAACAATGAAAACTGTCAACAAAAACTAGATCACCTAATTTTTGATCAATTAATCTACTAATTCTACGTCTACTTGGAAAAAATAATAAAGATAAAAAATGAAGCCAAAAGTGACGAATGAAAATAAACATGCGTCAATTAAGGGTGTTCCGATACTTTCTAGAATCACCTGATATGTGATAACTTTAGTTTTTTGTGTCATTAATAGTTGGGTAAACTTTCTGAATACCCTTGTGAAGTTACACAGATCTACAAAAAAAAAATCTGTCCTGGATGCACCAAATATCGACTCTTTACCTTTTTTCAGGAATTTTGAAAGCTTGTTGACAACTGTCATTATGTCAATATTCAATTTTGATATCAGATTCGTGATAAATGACCCAGAAAACTCCTATTCAGATTATAAAAAATCATACACTTTTTGTTGAAAATTGCACCTCTCAGATGGTTAAAGGTGGCTGTAGAGAAAAACTGACACGTCAACAATGTTTTTATAATGGAATTCGATTTTAGCACGTCAAATTAGATAGGAACAGTGGGGTCTAAATTCTAGGACAGACTATTTTTTTATTTTGTAGACCTGTGTTTTTGTCTACAAAGAAGAAGAAAGAAATATTTGTCTGAAGAATCTACTGTGTGGCGACAAAATTGTCAAGGTCTCAAAATATAGTGCAATTCTAAAAACTAAGTGTAATTGATTTATTAGTAAATGTAGATTTCACGGGCCAACAAAGCAGTTTTCAGGAACAGAAACTCTGGTACACTTGTCAGAAGGTTTTCGGTGCGCTAAATCCGAATTTAGATTCAGAATTGCTCAGCCACTTCAGTTTTTTGAGATTATCCTAACCTAAAAGTGCAAAATACACTGTTTTTGTGACACATTTGGAGTTATGTAACATCATAGAGTATTTTGTTTTCACAAAACTAGTAATAACATCTGAAAGTATGATTCTTTTTCTTTAAAAAGCAATTTTGAATCGTCCGGTCTCTTTTTTTTTATAGATATGACATTTTGAAGTTTGTGTCTCACCGATCTCCTCAAATACAAGCCAAAAGCTGAGTACAAGGTACCTCTTTGAGCGTATTTTTCTAAATACTATTAAAATAAAAAGTTACTTAAACAATGACCTTGATATTCTTGAAATTTTACCATGCATTCCTAATCAGAAACCTCCATAATCAAAAACTTTATGAAATTTTTTGTCCTCATATTGGATCTTACATTTTGAATTGAAGGGGTAGAGAATAAAAAGGGTATAAGTAACATTGTTTGAAGATATTTGAGCTTAAAGTTAAGTAACTATATAAAAGTAAGGAAAACATTTAAGTAAAATCTAATTTTATTTTGATTAATTAAAAAATGGCAGAAATTTTTAGATCAAAAGTTGTTTAGGATAATACTCATATTTTCAAAAAAAGCACTTACACCCTTTTTATTCCAAACATGTTTTTAATAAAGTAAAAATAAAACAAGAATATGTGCAAAAACACACTTTATTCCCAAAATTAAGAAAACAAATCTATTCACTACTGTCAGAATCAGAGTTCAGTATAGGTATATCATCCACGTCGTCGTCAAACTCAGAATCCGTATCACCGAAATAAGCATCATTCTGTGTATTTTTTGACGTAGAAGCAGTGGGAGTTTGATTTCTTTTTTTATTGCCTTTGGTTTTAGTTTTCTTACTTCCATGCTTCAGATTTTTATAAAAGCTATGATATGCAGGTGGTATATATTCTAGAAGTGTTTGCAAATTTTCCATTTTTCTACTGAAATATTAATAGGATTTTCATTCAACTTTGAGCAAAATATTATCTTGGTGGTCGGTCATTACCCAAAAAAGGGCACTCGCATGTTGTAAAAGGAAAATCATCATCAATAGTAATCTCAAACTGGAAAGCATATATCTCGGAAGTTTCTCTTAAGTTTTGTTTCTCTGTGTCCTTTTTTGGATCGCCTATTGTGGCATTGAGATGAATAGCAAATGAATAAAAATCTTCTTTTCTCGTATCATCCTATTTTCTTTGTATCTTGAAGCGTTTAGAAGTTGATCCTATTGCATTACTCCAATATGTGGTGTAAATACTTGCGGAAATTTCCTTTTACATTTTTCTATTAGTCCAAATGATCTGTTACACTCCATGTATGTGTGGCCCGGCTCCAAAAATTTATGGTGTATTTCTTCGAGTTGAGTAACTTTTTTTAAATTTAGCGTTCATCAGATTTTGTTGGTATTTATTATAACATAATAATATATATGACACAGCAACTTACCTTCAGCACTTTCTATTTCTTCATCACTTTCGATTACGTGTTTATATAGCACAAAACAGAAAAGAATAAATAGGTATTATTGGATCGGTTGAAACTCAGTAATTGTTTAGTATATTGTGGGTTGGAATAAAAAAGGGTACAACTGCATTTGTGTCCTTTTTATGCGAAAACGAAATATGTACTTTCGTTTACCAGATATTTCTACTACGCAATATATGTCGATAAATGTATTTAAAATCACTTGCACCATTTTTATTCCAATAAATAGGCATCTCATCTCATAAGAAAACGCAGTTATCCCATGATTTTAAAAAATTGTAATTATACCCTTTCTATTCTAACCCCTTCAATTTTTAGTGTCTGACAGTGGATCTGTAATCAACGACCTTGAAAATGCTTATACAGTAATTTAGGTGTACTCTATTTCTTGTCTTTTAGTAGATCGATGAGACACAAACTTCAAATTGTCATATCTCGGTGAAAAAAAATATCTGGACGATTAAAAATTGATTTTAAAGAGGAAGAATCATACTTTCAGATGCTGTTGCAAGTCCTGTGAAAACTAATTAACTCATGATGTTACATAACCTCAAATATGCCAAAAAACAGTGTTTTTTGCACTTTTAGGTTAGGGGATCTCAAAAACCTGACTCGATGATTTTGAGGCAAGATTCGAATTCAGCGCTCTGCTTCCAGACCCTTGTTGGCCTGTGTTTTCATCAAGTAAAAGCCCAATCCGGGTATTTTACGAGGGGTATAGAAAAGTAAGGTCTCCAATTTTTTTTTCGTAGAAAATTAAATTTATTCACAACTTTACTTACATCGTTGGAAAGGTTGAACAATTAGCTACTTTTCTACATAGTCACCCTGACGATCAATCACCTTCTGCATCCTGGTAATCAGCTTTCTAATGCCGGCGTCGTACCACTCTCCCGCCACGTCGCGAAGCAAACTGACGACTGCTTCTTGCACTTCCTCGTCGGACTGGAATTTCTGTCCCCCCAAATGTTTTTTCATAGCGAAGAAACAAATGGTAGTGGCTGGGTGCAACGTGTGGGCTATAAGGAGGGTGCTCGAGGATGCTCATCCCAGCCAAATTTCTTGATTAGGGTAGTCGTTTGATGTGACACATGTGGCCGCGCATTGTCATGATGCAAACACACGCCTTTCGTGAGCATACCCCTTCTTTTGTTCTGGATGGCTTGCCGAAGTTTCTTGAGAGTCTTGCAGTAGCTTTCTGAGTCGATTGTGGTTCCTTTCGACATGAATTCCACTAAAAGAACTCCCTTCCTGTACCAGAAAACGGTCGCCATAACCTTCCCCGCTGTGCGAAATAATCTTCTGTGTCTTGAACTTTTTGGGCTTCGGTGAGGTCGAGTGACGCCACTGTTTCGACTGTTGCTTCGTTTCAGGGGTGTAATGATGTGCCCATGTTTTCGTCTCCAGTCACAACAGAGTCAGAAATGCCTCGTCCTCTTCGTCGTAGCGACGGACACATTCTGTGGCACATTCCACGCGCTTTCTCTTGTGTTCATCGGTAAGCTGCCTAGGGACCCACCTGGCGGACACCTTGTTGTAAGGAGGACTTTTGACACAATATTCTGCACGGTGAAGTAGCTACACTTTTCGCTAAGACCTTCCACTATCTCATGAAGGGTTATTCGCCGGTTATTGCGCACCATCTCCTCGATTTGAGTTGTGAGTGAGTCCGGAAAACTCGGCCGCCCCCGAGCGCTGCTCATCATGGACGTTTTCCCGGCCTTCAGAGAACTCGCGGCACCACTTCCGCACGTTTTTAACGTCCATACACTTCTCACCGTATACTTCCACTAACTGATGATGAATTTCTATCGGAGAAACCTTTTTTGCATTCAAAAAACGAATGACTGAGCGCAGTTCACACCTGGCGGGCGAGCGTAGGGGGAGCTCCATCCTTAACGGCTACTATGTAGCGACTGAGCGTCTCAAGGTCGTGCGGACAGTTCTAGACTGTGGGGGCAGAACCAAGGAATGCAGCGCTGTTGTCAGATTTTACCTAGCAATTCGCGTTGGGAAATAGCAACGTTGGAGACCTTACTTTTCTACACCCCCTCGTATAAACCATGTTTTCCAGGTGTCCTTCGGTTCGACGACCCCTTGCCTCAGCGACAGAAACAAATTTCCATTGTTTTTTCGTACCGTCGCACCGGACGTCGCACAACAACGCGAAAATTAAATTCGTAAAGGAATTCGGATGGAGAGTGGTGGCGACATTCAGTCAAAGCGAAAATGAGTATCTACTTCCGGTGAATCATCTGGTCACGGATCTGGAAAGAATGAACATTTCCTGCATTTCGACCGTCACATTCTCTTCGGACAACTACAAAGAACAGCTCAGGGTGTTGAAAGTGAGTAGAGGTTCGTATACAGTGAGAGGCAAGAGTTTGGAATAAAACTTGTAATATCGTTATGGATGGTTTTTGGAAAAAACGCCGAAGACAAATCAATTAAATTTTTTATTCCGCACCTTATGTATACAGGTGTTTGGTGGATCGACGTAAATATTTTAGGGAGCGATAAATGTACTCATTAAGAATATTTTCGACCACATATGCTTACGAGTTGTGTAAATTAAGTAATGAGAGATTTTTTAAATAATTTTATTCGAATAGAATTACAATTCAGTAATGTCTCCTTCAAAATCACTTCCTTGGGAAGCCACACAGGGCTGGAGAGGTTCTTCCATTCCCCATAGCAGTGCTGGAACTCATACACTGAAATAGCCTTTAGCTGGTCGGTTACAGCCGTTTGAATGTTTTCTGAAATGACGTCCCTTGAGGTGATTTTTCAATTTCGGAATGAGAAAAAAGTCATAAGGACCTAAGTCAAGCGAATAAGTAAGGCTGAGAAGCCACCGGCATGTGTTTAGTGGATAAAAACTCGTTTACTGAAATGGCTGTGTGACAAGGCGCATTGTCGTGATGCAACATCCAGTTGTTCTTGATGTTTGGTCTCACACGCATGACCACTTTTCGAAGTTTTTCAAGAACCTTTCTGTAAATGTGTTGATTTACTGTTTGGTCTGGAGGCGCAAACTCTTTGTGGACAATTCCCTGGCTATCAAAAAAGCAAATCAGCATGCATTTGATCTTCGACTTCGACTTCTACTCGAAAAGTCAAGACACTTCTCTCGTGACGGAGTTTTGTTCCTGCGAAAGGTTTTTGGAACCATTTTTGCGCAGATGTTTCTCATCCTCAATTCGTTAGTCAAAATCTGATGAACAGTGTGGTTCAAATTTAACTCTTCCCTGATCATTTTTGTTGTCAACCGACGATCTGAACGCATAAGATTCCGTAGTCTATCGACATTTTCATCAGTTCTTGAAGATAAAGGCCTTCTGCTACATGGTTTTATCTTTAATCGACTTTTTCCTTCTGAGAATGCCTTAAACCACCGAAAACCCTGGGCTCTTGAAAAGAGCACTGTCTCCACTGTGTCCAAGTCTGCAGCAAAATCTGATAGCACACCGTTGCTCAAAATTATGTCAAATGTCACTCATTTTTAAAACGTATTAAGAAAAAAAAAACAGTTTACGAAAACAGTCACAAAGAACAAACAAATCACTCTGACAAGTTCAAACTTGTACTGACTTCCCCTTGAACGTTGTGTCACTGGTGCGCTATTATGCACTGAGCAACCACATATTATGCTGAAACCAAATTTGATTTGTATTCTAAAGTTTGTCAAAGAGCTGGTATTATTTGTTCTCGCAACATGTGGAGATAGTTTTCACCATTGAATTCATTGGAATCCAAATCCAATAGCCTTTATGGGCCCCAGCCCATAAGAAGGATTCTAACTGTCGGACCGTTAGGACTATCAGGTAATTGGGTTTGAAACTGACTGCTCATCAATCTTCGAAGTATATGGTTTCATACTCACAAACCCCTGGGTTATTGGGTTATCGGATTTAAGGGTACGGAGTTTTAGGGTTATGGGATTCACTCTGGGTTTCTGTTAAACCCTAAATGGTATTGTGCGACCAAAAAGTCACAGTAATCTTTTATTCCATACCACGTGTTTCGATTTAATCTTAAAAATGTTAAAATTGACGATTCTAGATAGCTTTTTGAGGTTCGGAATGAAATGTCACGTGATGGGTTTAAACCGACTGAGGAATCGGGTTCAGCGACCAAAAAAAAAACATATAACCATGTATATGAAACGATGCTGTATTCTACTGTAATTTCCACTTATTTTTTTGCGTGTTAGGGCAATTTAAACCCATGTTTCTTTATGTACTGTTGCCTCTCACTGTATACCTAGACGAATTAAGCAATTTCAATTAAAAGTTCTATAATTTATTGCAGCATATGGGTCTAATTGTATCCAGGCCGGTTATGAACAGCATGCACTTAATTGTCTACTATAACAGCCTTTGCCACGTAGCCGGCATCCTAAAGTGCACTAATACTAAATTAATTCTCTTTTACTCTAATAATCCCGTTCTCAACTGTTCTGGAAGTCAAGTAATAATGATAATTTCTATGAGAAATTTTAATAAGCCCTTAATTTGTGTATCCAGGAAGCGTTTGCATGCAGATTTACATACACTTAAAGTTTATCTTTTAATTAAATCTGAAGAGAGACTTGTTAAATTAAAATGTGGAATTTACGGATAAATCGTCGATTAAGTTTTTACTTTTCCTCGCACAAAAGGAAAGGAAATTAAATTTAATATATATAATTTAACAACTAATTGATTTAATTGATTATTAGAAAAAATAATTAAATAATTATTGGAATTAAAAAGTGTGAAGATGTAACAAGTATGGATTGTAACAAGTATCACACGTTTTTAGAAAAAATAAAACTACACTATAATTACATACATGTTATACTATCAGAGTGATTGATTGAAAAAATTCGTTAAAAGTATTAGAGCTAGTAGAAGCTTGTAGAAAATATTTGTTTTTGAAAATTTGGACTTCAGCCAAAAGGTCTATGCGGACTTTTCAAGATGGAAAATATTTTCAAAATGGGTGTACTTCTGGTTATACCGAAAGTTGGCAACAACTTTCTTATTTTAAATGGAATGATATCTTTTTTATTGCATATTTCAATTATACATGTTATTTTATGAATATATTCACGAGATTTCCCTATACCTATATTTTACAGTTTTTGAATTATTATATGTGTCGTTATTAGCACTGTGGTTAGGAGAACCCTACAGTTATGCAATAATTCTTTTATTTTCTTATTTTTATTTCTCAATTCTTTTATCTCTCAATTATGTACGGGGTGTTTAAAATAGAATTACCATTTTAGCCCAACTTCAAACCGTCCAAACTCAAATTTTGTAAATATAACGAACCATATTTTAGTTATCTAGCTTTTTTTAAACTCATATATAAGTTTTAATAACAATTTTTTATAATCAATTGACTTTTTTAAGAGCATGTCATGAAAATTATTTGGCTAATGTTACTGTTACCATTTTTTAAGCAATAGCATAATTTGTGTCATCTGTGAGTCAATAGAGTTGCATACTGTGTTTTTTGTTCGTCAACATGAAAAGTCAAGTAAATTCAAATATGATTATTGATTTATTAATTATACTCTTAAGATGCTCGAAACAAAACTGACATGGCACTATGACTGTGAACTTTTTAGATACATTACATTAAAAATTATACAAGTTTTTCGTTATACTTACTCATAAGTGTATTTTATAGACATCAGAAGGTGAATTTTATTTTACCCACATAATGTGGTTGCAGAATATGGTGTGGTTATAATTTTAACAACAATATTATTGTATAGTGGCTTCTGTTACATTGTTACAATGTTAGTGAAAAATCAAACGATTTGTTAGAAGTTATAAAAATTTGCATTTTTAAAAAACGCTTAGTAACTAAATAACTATTCAATGTAGATACGAGGCGCGTTCATAAACTAAGGGCCGTTTGCTTATATATAAATATAGGCGCTTCGAAGCACAGTTTTACTACTGCAGCGCCATCTACTGACTCATTGCGAAGCTACACCGTCATTTGTTTTGATTCTGAAGTCGTATTGTTGTCCGTGAATGCAAAGAACAATGGCCGCGAAAATCGTTGATCCCGCCAACTGTGAAGTGCGTTCTGTGATTCGTTTCTTATGTGCAAAAGGATCGTCGGCTGCTGAAATTCATCGGGAGTTATGCCTGGTTTACGGACCTACAGTTATGAGTGAAGGAAAGGTTAGACAATGGTGCCGTGATTTTAAAAATGGCCGAACAAATGTCCATGACGAAGAGCAGAGTGGCAGGCCCAGTATCCAGACCGATGAAATCGTTTCACAAGTGGACCAAACACTGCGATCTGATCGTCGATTGACGATTAGTGGCCTGGCTAACAAATTTCCTCAACTTGGACGCACTACTGTTTACAATATTGTCACAGAAAACCTCGCATACCGCAAATTGTGTGCAAGGTGGGTACCAAAGATGCTCACCGACCACCACAAAGAGCAAAGAATGTCTAGTGGACGAAAGTTTTTGGCCCGTTATCAACAAGATGGAGATGATTTGTTTTCTCACATTGTTACTGGGGACGAGACGTGGGTATCCTACGCCAACCCAGAAACAAAACTGCAATCGATGCAGTGGCGACACTCATCTTAACCAAAACCGAAAAAGTTTAAGCAAACTCAGTGCACAAGTCGAAAATTGATGGCTACAGTTTTTTGGGACAAAGACGGTGTTCTTTTGGTTGATTTCATGGAACGTGGGACAACAATTACAGCTGACGTGTACTGCGAAACGCTCAAAAAATTGAGACGTGCGATCCAAAACAAACGCCGCGGGAAACTGTCATCTGGCATAATCCTCCTCCACGATAACGCGCGTCCTCACACTGCTGCCAAAACCAATGAGAAAATTCAAGATTTTCGTTGAGAACTTTTTGACCACCCACCGTACAGTCCCGACCTTGCACCTAGCGACTACTTCCTCTTCTTGCATTTTAAACAGTGGCTCGGTGGACAACGTTTTGAAACCGAAGAGGGACTCAAAAACGCCGTTGTCAACTGGTTCAACTCTCAGGCGGCAAGCTTCTATGCAGAGGGGTTAAAGAAGCTGGTGCAGCGGTACGAAAAATGCTTAGAAGTGAACGGCGATTATGTAGAGAAGTAAAGTAAGATTGTACCTAACTAAATATGACAATAAAATTTGTTTCTTATGAGTACATTTTTTCTGTGACCAAACGGCCCTTACTTTATGAACGCGCCTCGTATATAGTAGGGAATGTAAATATAGATGGATTCAGAATTTAATTCTACTTAAAATGAAAAATAATATATGGGGCATCGTATTTAACAAATATTGAGTTTGGACGGTTTGAAGTTGGGCTAAATTTTAGTTCTATTTTAAAAACACCTTGTGTATAATTCAAAAACAGATCTGTATAGGGAAATCTAATGAAATGTACATAAAATAACGTGTAGAATCGAAATATTCAATACAAAAGGTATCATTCCATTTAAAATAACACAGTTGATAAGTTAATTTCTACCTTTGTAACCCTTTTTTTACACTGACCAGTAAATGTCGTATCACGTAGTCAAATCTAGAGAACATCAACAACATGTTTTGATTGATTGTAAAGCAGGTATAAGGATGTATCATTTATCGACTCTTCAAAGACTGAAGGCAGTTTTATTGTTTAATGGAAAAGAACAACCATCTGTTCTCGTGGGTTATGCAGTAAATATGAACCGTACGAGAACATGCGTAGGTATGTTACTTCAAAGCATAAAATACGAAGATCATAAATGGAATATCTGTACCGATCTAAAAGTTGTTGCACTACTTACAGGACTGCAGAGTGGCTACACCAAATATTGTTGTTTTTTATGCAAACGGAATAGCAAAGTCAGAAACCAACATTATGTCGTTAAATAATGGCCGTTACATGAAAACATTATGCCCTGTCTGAAAAGCGTCCTTAATGAACCCTTAGTAGAGCAGCAGAAAATTGATTTACCTCCTCTGCACATAAAACTAGGGCTTATAAAGAATTTGTTAAAGCCTTGAATACAGAAATAAATGCTTTTCTTTATTCGAGACGGAAATTCGCCCGTATAAGTGAGGCAAAGCTTAAAGATGGAATGTTCATTGGGCTGCAAATACGACAAATTTTTAAAGACGAGAAGTTTGAAACTACACTTTCAAGAAAAGAAAATAGGACATGGACTGCCTTCGAAAATGTATTGTAACGTTTTATTTATTTCGGGTTCGTGAGGTGTGAAAAATTAAACTCGTACTTTTAAACTAACACTATTTATTTACACTAATTTATTTTTATACAATTTATTTAGAGCGTTGTAAGGCCGCGCCGATATTCAAATAGAACTGTCCTGTCCCGCGTCGAAACCCCGCGTTATATCTCCTTGCGGACACATCTCGAAGCTTCCGGGCAGTTCGACTTCGCGAGCCGCCGCGATCTTTCGACGCGGGCGCTGCCCGCGTACGTCATCGACATTCAGTTGGCTGGATCATCGAAGCAGGCAGGGGCGGACTGGCCCAGCGTTCGTAACACTGCCCCCCTCCTTAAAGACATTTCGTCTCGAATTGTATCGTCCTCTGGTCCGTGTCGATACCTGCAGAATGACCCATTCTTGCATCGGGAGGTCTGGTAGAAGAAGCAGTCCACAGTCTTCTCGTTGATCGATCTCCTGGGGTTGTAACAGCATACCAGAATCTCAATTCCAGTAAACCGGAAGAGGACTTCTAGCATACTCCTGATCACCCTCCAATCCAGGCCATCTAGTCCGCTGGCTATCTTCGGTATCGCCAAACTGCTTATGCTCTGGGACAAGAGCACATCCCTCAGCTCGACTAGTGTGTCCCAGACAGCTTGATAAGTTGGTTTATGGTGCGATAGCTGCTTGGTCACCAAATAGAAAACGGACCTCTCTTTCTCCTGCTCGGCCGCCGTGATTTGAAGGACTCGTCCAACCTCTGGTCTTTGTCTGCGTAACTCCTCCAACTGTAATCTTCTTAACTGAATTTTCTTGAGCATCTAATTTTCGAATGACGGAGGAAACCGAAGAACAGTACCCTAAAACGATTCCTTTTCTTAGATTTACTGGGTGGTGATTAAGGTTCATTATTCTCACCGGCACTGTTTTCTCGGTCAGCAACAGAGCTTTTCCTACAGCTATTCCTCTTGCTACCTCGCCGTCGTGAGATCTTGGCTCAAACATCATTATATTTCCAACACACGGGTTACCGTCCAAATGAGCGTCCAAGATCATTTCACTTCGTTCTGGCACTGCCGTATCCTCTGCCAGTACAAGTCGGATTGTTTCCTCCGTCTTTCGATGCAGTACGATTTCCTCGCCATTTATTTTCAGAACATTATTCTTGAAGTCCAGTTCAAATCCCTTGGTGTTCATAATGTCCATTCCAAGAATAAGTTCATCCTCAATTTCAGCTACCAGTGCTCGATGTTCAAACGACACATTTCCAATGACAATTGTGACGTTGGTCTCACCGCGAATGGTAGCGGGATCTCCAGTTGCAGTACGTAGTCGCCAGCTGGTCGGAGTAATTCTTGCCGCTGTTCCAACAATATCTGGTCTAATGATAGTTCTCGTTGCACCCGTATCTAATAGCAACAGTCTCTTTTCCATTGACTAGTCCATCGACAAAAACACTATTAGATGGGTGTTGAAGAGATGCGACTCGTGCTATTTTCTTTGGGGCTTGCTTTTTTAGAGGTTGACGATTGCCCCTTACGGTCAACCTCCTTTAGTTTTCCGACGAGGGTGACGTTTCCTTATTTCTAGGGCAGCGACTACGGACATGTCCAACCTTACCGCAATTCCAGCACCGAATTTGCCTCTTTTCCAACATGACCTCGACGACTCGCCTAATTTCTGCTTCATTGCAGGTTCCTTCTTCAACATCTTCCTCCATCTTACGGACCTTAGCTTGACCTCTGCAACTCTGTTTAGCGGCTTCGAATTCCAAAGCTCGCGCCAAAGCATCCACCAACTTGCTGGGACGAGCGAGAGTCAGAGCTTGACGGGTCTCAGTATCACGCAGACCATCTAAAAATGCCTGCACGGCTAGTCGTTCCATGACGTTCTCCGGCGTAGATGAATACGCCAAACGAACTAACCGCGCTATGTCCGCTTCGAATTCCTGCAGCGATTCGTTACTCTTCTGATAGCGGTTCTTCAACTGCGAATGGTAGACATGCTCGAGATGGGACTGACCATAACGCATTTCGAGGTGTTTAACTAGTTGATGGTAATCATCTTGTTCTTCCAGAGAAAGCGTCTGTAAAATATCTGTGGCGTCACCACGTAGCGCCAACGTCAGCGCTGTAGCCTTCTCTGCCAACGACCAACCATTTGCCCTCGCTGCAGCCTCAAATTGTCGTAGATAATTGACCCATGAGCTCTTACCATCAAACTGTGGTGGTTTCATACGAATTTTCGAAATTTCCACAGGACTGCTCAATTCGGGTTTACTCAACCTGTCGCTGTCGCTACCAGGTGACTTCAGAGTGGTATTGATCATGCGTTGTTGTTCCCCACCTTCTAAAACCAACGTTGCAAATTTCCTTTCCATTTCTAGAAACTTATTCTGGAATTCTTCTTCTACGGTAACTAACTTATTTTCCATTTCCCCCAAATTTTCCGTCCACATATTCGCCTATTTGTTTCTGGAGGCAACTAGAATTTTCTTGTAGTTTTTATCCATGTTTTCTATTAGTTTCTGTTCCATCCCTCTTAAGTTTTGCTCCATCCCTCTTAAGTTTCCAGCCGTTTCCTCAAATTTCTGTTGCATTTTGGTGGCATTTTCTAGAAGTTTCTCTTCTAGATTTTTCTCAAAGCTTTGCAACGCCGAATTTATATCGCCAGCAATGTCGAATAAAAATATATCGGGAGTTTCACCTTCATTTTCCAGAGCTTCTTTAAGTCTATTTTGCAGATCGGCCTTTTTCCCTGTCGTCTCGCACTCCCGTTCTTCAAGTTCCCTTTTTAAATCCGCCACTTTAAGGTCCTTTAAAAATACCTGTCTTGGAGCCATTTCACCTAATTTATTTATCGCGAATTTATTTATTTAAATGTCTTTATTGTTCAGTTTTTTTCCACACTCACACCGGACACCAATGTAACGTTTTATTTATTTCGGGTTCGTGAGGTGTGAAAAAATTAAACTCGTACTTTTAAACTAACACTATTTATTTACACTAATTTATTTTTTATACAATTTATTTAGAGCGTTGTAAGCCGCGCCGATATTCAAATAGAACTGTCCTGTCCCGCGTCGAAACCCCGCGTTATATCTCCTTGCGGACACATCTCGAAGCTTCCGGGCAGTTCGACTTCGCGAGCCGCCGCGATCTTTCGACGCGGGCGCTGCCCGCGGACGTCATCGACGTTCAGTTGGCTGGATCATCGAAGCAGGCAGGGGCGGACTGGCCCAGCGTTCGTAACAGTATGTAGCAACTTCCTAGGTAAGAAGAAATCGGAGAACCATAAAGATCTAGTTGAATAATTTATCTTTATAATATGTTATTTAATATTAAGCTGCATTTTCTTCACTCCCATTTGGAATTCTTCCTTGACAATTTAGGTGCAGTTTCTCATATTTTATATTCTTCTTCCTTTCTTTAAAAACTTATGGGTGATAGGTAAAAACCGAGTTTATAATTGAACTCAGCATATTACAGCAGACACAAAAAACCCAAAAAAATGTCACGGAGCGACAAAAAATTTTAAAATGCAGAACAGTGTAACCGGAAGTTCAGCCATTTTGAAGATATTTTCATCAAGTCCGCCATATGACTTTTAGCTTAAGTCCAAATTTTCAAGTCATTTTTACAAGGCCCAATACTTTTAGTGATTTTTTTTCGATCAATCACCATGTATATACTATTTACTATAAAATTAATTATCTATTATTTATTATTTTGTAATACATTTTTTTTTAGGATTTGGATATAAGAATTATTATCGGCAGTTTCTCTACAACAATGGCGACAAAAATATTTTGCGCGGTAAGTACTATTAATCATATATAGCTTTCTTAGTGATTTTCATTTGAAATCTATCTCTTCTTGTAACCTTTGCCATGAAAACTATACGTAGTAATACTTATAATATCTGCAATTACACGCGCGAGCTTTATATGTTCAACTTTCGCGTTTGGATCTGCATCTATCTTATTGAGGTTGTCAAAAAGTCTGAGGTAAAGATAGTTTGGTGGTACATTAAACAGTCTGATAAACTATTTTTAGAAACCATCTCTAATTGTTTTTTTTCTGTAGCCGTATAGTCTCCATTTTGTATTATATAATCCGTTGAGATATTTTATTATAAAGATATTTTCCATGGTTAATTTGTTGTTAAGTCCAAGAAACTTAAAATCTAATAATCTCTTTTTATAATAAAATTTCTTTTTTCATAGAAGTATAAAATCCAAACCATACAAAACCATTTAAAAATATAGCCAATTACGTCATAGCTCCTAAACAAAAGACGATCTGGAGATGACATTTATTGGAAAAAGTGTCTATTTAAAAAACAAAATCGACCTGTTCGAACTTTTTTTTTTTTTTTTTTTTTTGTAAAATCTTTCCTAATAAGAAATATAGAATATATTTCTTTCAATGTAAAGCCCTGTGTTCTGTTAACCCTTTAACGCCCAAGTGCACTGTCAAGAGACAAACTTAGAGGCTCATATTACTGATAGAAAAAATAAAGAAAAAACAACTAAAACCATGTATTCCGATGTTTTCGAGGTCGCTTTTTCGAATGGAATCGTTGAAATTTGCAAACAATTGATGTAACCTTCAATTTTTAACAAAAACTATTAAAAAACGAAATTTTTTCAAAAATTCTTTTTTTTATCCACAATTTCAGCTATGTTATCGTCCTTTATACCACTCAGAAACGAATATAAACGTGCACTCGAGACGTGTACTTGAAGGAAACGCAATGAGAACAATTTAATTTTCTCATTTTTGACATTAGAATAACTAGATATGGCAAAATTCAAAGGGCGATAGTTCTCGTTTTTTACCAGTTGCGGGATCATTTGGTTTCGGGATCGCTAATCACGATCCCGATGTCAGAATTTCAAGATTCAGGATTTCTAAATTTGCTTCAAAATGGTCGCCATGTCATATCCACGATCCTGAATTTTGAAATACCCCTAGTTTACAAAGTTTGAGGCAAAATAATCGAAAAAAATGAAATTTGATTCGGGATGGTGGCCATATTGAATCCCCATTTTGAATTTTGAAATTCTGACATCACGATCGTGATCAGCGACCCCAAAAACCCCTCAAGTACTAATGATTTTGACATTCTATGTCTTTATTATGGGATTGCCCCTGGAAAATATTGCGATATGCGTCATGGTTTTGCGTCACGTCACGCTTGGTAAAGATGGTTTGCCTAACCTGAAGGGGCAAAATCTGGGGTAGGTAAAAACTATATCGAGCATCATATATGTGACGCATGACGTCATGGGCCCAAAGACATATAATGTTCCATGGTCTCACGTACGTAGCTTCGTGAGTTTCATTAATTACTTTTGCGTCAATGATCCTGTAACTGGTAAAAAGCAAGAAATATCACCACCAAAAGGACGATAACATAGCTGAAATTGCGATTAAAAAAAAAATCTTGAAAAAATCGCGTTTTTTTAATAGTTTTTGTTAAAAATTGAAGGTTACATCAATTCGAAACGATTCCATTCGAAAGAGACCTCGAAAACATAGGGATGCATTTATTATGGATGGTTTTAGTTATTTCCTCTTTATTTTTTCTATCAGTAATATGAGCCTCTAAGTTCATGTCTCTTGAGAATACACTTGGGCGTTAAAGGGTTAAATAAAAAATAATAAGAAAGACGGTAAGGGAAGAAGGACACTGAAGGAATTGTTAGAAGGCTGGCTGCATGGAAAATCCATTTTTTTTTTCGAGCAAACATATATGTCAACGTATACAACATGTCATCAATATTAATAAAGATCCTCTAACATTCTACAGTGAATGAACAGTGAGTAATCATAAAGCGTGTTCATATTAAGATTAATGATTTTCTGGTGGATAACGGAGCGTTAAATAAAGCATAATATATGTATAATGAACCGTTACAAAATCGTAACCAGGTTTTTGTGTTTGCCGTTCATGGAAAGCTATTCTGCTAAATATAAGGATATGAGTACAGGGTTTGTCCGGAAAGTAATGTCAGTGAGCTTTGAAAAAAGTTTTTATTGATTATATGTGTACAAATCTTTAGAAACTTTCAAAATACATTCCTCCTGCGTCCACACATCGGTTCCAGCGGGTCTTCCACCCATCAAAAGCCGCACGGTAGTCGTTTTCGGAATCGCCTTTAAAGCGTCGGTGCAAGCCTTCTGAATGTTTTTCACCGACCAAAAAAAGCTGTCCTTTCATTGGGGTTTTTGAGGCGCGGAAACAGAAAAAAGTCAGGGGGTGGGGCACATCGGGGCTGTAGGAGGCTGGGGAACAACGGTGATGCCTGCCTTGACGAGGTAATCGGCCACGAGGAAGCAGGTGTGCGAAGGCGCATTGTCGTGGTGAAGCTTCCAGGATTTTGAGATGTCTGGGCGGACGCGATTCACCCTGCGTTTCAGCCGCTTCAGCACCTCGACGTAAAACTTTCCGGTTAGGGTTGTCCCCTGCGGAACGAACTCATGATGGACCAATCCCCGGCAATCAAAAAAGACAATCAGCATTGTCTTGATTTTTTGACCTGGACATCCTGGCCTTCTTGGGGCGAGGGGAGTTCGACGTGTGCCATTCCGCACTTTACCTCTTCGTCTCCGGATCGTATTCAAAGACCCAACTTTCGTCCCCGGTAATGACGTCATCAAGGAAAGCGGGGTTGTCTTCGCATGTGTCCAAAAGTTCTTGGCAGGTTTCGACGCGCCTCGCTTTTAGATCGTCCGTTAGCACTTTTGGCACGAGCTTCGCGCACACCTTCCTCATTCCTAAAGACTCCGACACAATTTCGTGAACAATGGTTTTCGTAATGTCTAATGTTTCGGAAATTAAAGGGACACTTAGACGATGGTCAGTGTTCAACAAGTCACGCACACGTTTCACATTGTCGTCGGAACTGGAGGTTGATGGCCGTCCAGCGCGGTTCTCGTCGTTGACATCTTCCCGACCTTCTGCGAAGGCCTTGTGCCACCGGAAAATTTGCCTGTCCGAAAGACAATCGACGCCGAAAGCCTTCTTCAACATTGGAATGGTTTCCGCAGCACTCGTCTCCAGTTTCACACAAAACTTGATCGCCATCCGTTGCTCAAGCGAACGTTGCATTTTTTCTTGCACCGGGTCACTGTAACGACTCTCAAAGAACGAGTGATGCGACCGCTACAACGACCGGTCGCCAACTGACGCTTGTTGGATCTTGTTGCCCGATCCCCACACCACAATCCCAGCACATAAAGTGCGGGCTGACGCGAAGAGTCTCGGGAAAAAAAATTCACTGACATTACTTCCCGGACAAACCCTGTATAACAAGGGCACATTTGAATTCTGTTACGCCGGTCATTCATCATGTACTCTGAAAGTTCTCACATAAAGCCATTTTAAGATACTTTCAGATCAAGATTTATGCTATGAAATATCAGCGTACGCGAAAAAACTTCCGAAGGAGTTTAAACACCTTAGTTATTTAAGAAGCTTAACTTACCATTCCACGGGAATTTATAAATGTCAGAAACGGAATTAATTCTCATTTGTATCTCTTCTGAACAGCTAGTACTTATTACAAATTGAAAAAATGTATTCCTTGAATGTGGTTAGTTTGAGCGTTTAATATTTTTGAAATTTTTATATCTCGGAAAGACATTCAATGTATTTTTCTCTAAGCTAGCGACTTAAAATACAGCTGATGTTTAATATTTCCAAATATATTATGTATCTCCATGTGTCGTACTGCTTTACCATTTGCTGACTTGCCATTTGCCATTAACCCGAGTACGGCGACGCCATGTTTGCAATTTCAGAAATCTGGTGACACATTCATAGTCAGCGATCCCAAAAAACTCCTTACATTAAATTTGACATTAATCGATTTTTTGAGAAACTGGTTGAATTTTGAAAATCTGACTTCAAATTCTTGACCGGCGACCTCGAAAACCCCCAGTTACCAAACTCTGCATAAATCTATTTAATTTTTACAAACCTTGATTTCGGATTGTTTTTTATTGAGATTAGAAAAAAATGAGACCGGCTATCTCAATTTTGACGGTGGATTCGGATTCAGCGAAATCTATACAGGATATTGGTCTGGTCAAAAAATATGCGTTTTTTTATTTGTTTTTATCAGTTTTTGCGAAAAAGTCGTATTTTTTCTGCGACGTCTTGATAAGGACCGCCATTTTGAGGTTATGTTTGATCATTTCTGCAAAGCACCAGACGGCATCAAAAACTACAGCTCAAGACGAACATTTTGATACCCGGAAAAGTATCTTGTTATATTATATGGACACATCAATGTGCAATTTTTTTGGTTACGGTTACCCTATGCGAATATTTCGGTGCATTTGCCATTTTTTTGTGTTTTTTTTTATCTGATCTTAACAATTTTTTGTGAAAAAGTCGTATTTTTTTGTACGATGCGATATCTTCATAAGGACCGCCATTTTGAGATTATGTTTGATAAATAATTATTGCAAAACCCCAGACTTCAATACACCAGTAACTGGCGCATTCGCCATTTTCGAAAATTAGTATTTTCAAGAAGGTATATAAATATATACTTTGTACAAAATAAGAATCGATGCACATCACCGATGTCACTATTAAATGCGTGCACTGATCACTTTGAAATCATATTGAAATAAAAGCTATAATGTTGTATTACTTGGCGTTTGTTAACAGTTTATGTCTTTTTCGAGTTTAAAACTTTTATATTGCATTGAAAAACTATTATTTGCAGAACAATCAAAGTACTGTAGTTGTCAGATTTCCGTTTGCGAAATGCTATGGTCTATTGCTACCTTTATAACTTATACTTTATTATATTTCATAAAGAGGATTACAAATACTGTAACATTGAATACTATATACTAAGTGCTCTTCGTAACATTTAGAATAATTGATTTTATTTTTATGTACAAAAAACTACACTGCACTTTTTTGTAACCGAATGGTGCTTGTTAGATCTTTAATTTTTGTATATATTTTTTTAAAAAACTCAACACGTCCCTGTGTCTTTTTCTACAAGTTTTTCCTTCCATTAAAAAAATCAAATTTCAAAATAAAAAAAAATCAAATATTTCCTGGTCTTTTTTTGTACTTGCATATTTGTGCACCAACCAATGCCTCTTAAAATATATCAATTTTTAAAATTATTTATCTTTAATGTTGAAAAAAATAAGTTAATTAACAATAAACAAACCCAAAAAATCCATCCATATGCTAGTCAAAATTATTTCTAATAATATTTTTATTTTATATGAAGTACAAAATATGTTATATAATGGATATAATAAATACTCCTACGCCAGGTAATAATAAGTTAAGCGCAATATTTATTAAATGTCTCATTGTCTCTAGTATGTTATATCCACAAACTATTACGTTACCTTCCCCGAAGTGGGGATTTTCCCAAATGCCTTTGCAAACCCCAACGCGTTTACAACTTTGACAAGTTTAATTATTACACATCTCTCCAGAAATTACTAATCTGGGTAATCTGTAATAGTTTAATTGATTTTTTATATGCTACTATGATATATTATTCTATAATGATGTTACATATACCGGGTGTTCGGAAAATTGCTGTACAACGTGATGGAAACGAAAGAACACAATCTAGGATCGTCAAATTTTCTTTAAAAACTCTAAAATTTGGTCGATTTTGATCATTTTTGATACACAGCTCGAGGAATTATAGGCTCAAGTTGACGGTTTCTAGAAAAACTACAGCTACCTATTTTTACTGAACAGGTGACATTAATCAGAAGGTTTTAATTTATTGTAGACTGTTGATTAGACTGACGGTTTTTCAATAAAAAATATTTTCAAATAACTAGCTAGTAAACACAGTAACTAGAAATAGTAGGAGGATTTGATTTTTGCCGTGATCGATTTTGATCGTTTAAAAATTATTTTCTATCATGAAAATTTCCTGATATAATCGAATTCTCTAGCAGCTAAATCATTTTCTTTTGTGTCTCGGCCTTTATTTCGTATGTTGGCCAAATCGTTATATTTCATGTCAATGATTCTCTGTTTTTACGTTCATTTTTGTTCTGTTATTACGTATTTATTTTACACTCCGTAGAGCAATGATTATTTTTGCATTTTCTACGTATTTATATGGCCGCAATTTTAATAAGAAAAGACTGAGAAGTTTTGAAATAAATCAAATACAATCTACTTTTACGGTATACGAGGTGTGTAAATTAAGTAATGAGACTGGCAACGTAGCGCCCGATCTAGCAATACTGTGGAGACGGGACTTGGAAGGGCGGTAGGCCAACATGTAATGCACCTTCAGTACAAGTTTGAACTTGTTAGAGTCATTTGTTTGTTCTTTGTGATTGTTTTCGTCAACCGGTTTTTTCTAGTGTGTTTTAAAAATGAGTGACATTAATTTTGAGCAACGGTGTGCTATCAGGTTTTGCTTTAGACTTTTTTTTAGACAGCGCAACGGATACTTTTGCAAAACTTCAATACGCCTACGGAGACAGTGTTTTTTTCAAGAGCCCAGGTTTTTTCGGTGGTTTAAGGCATTCTCAGAAGGAAGAGAGTAGATTGAAGATGAACCACGCAACGGAAGGTTCCTTTGGCAGCAGAAAAAAAACCTTTGGCAGGAACGAAAGGAAATCAGAAAAGAAAGGTGTCTTGACTTTTTGGAATCGATTGGAAATGATCCCCATTTTATGGAAAGTGTCATTACTGGTGATGAGACTTGGGTGTTTGAGTACGACTCGGAAACCAAGCGCCAAAACATGGAATGGCACACTTCAAGCTCTCCAAGACCCAAAAAAGTAAGAATGAGCAAATCGAAGAGCAAATGCATGCTGGTTTGCTTTTTTGATAGCCAGGGAATTGTCCACAAAGAGTTTGTGCCTGCAAGTCACACAGCCATTTCAGTAAACGACTTTTTAGCTAGCAAAACATTCCTGCGGCTCATCAGCATCCTTATTCGCTTGACTTGAGTCCTTGTGACTTTTTTCTCTTCCCAAGATTGAAAAATAACCTCAAGAGACGTCATTTTGGGACCATAGAAAACATTCAAACGGATGTAACCGACCAGCTGAGGCTATTCCAGTATATGAGTTCCAGCACTGCTATGAGGAATGGAAAAACCGTCTCCAGCGCTGTGTGGCTTTCCAAGGAAATTATTTTGAAGGAGACAATACTGGAATTGTAATTCTATTCGAATAAAAAAAATTTTAAAACCAGTCTCATTACTTAATTTACACACCTCGTATGTACCTACATGAATGAAAAAGCGACTTCTCCTAGTGATAAACTTACGATAACTCTTAGATTTTTACCATTGAGAGTTGGCAATGTTGAAATTGTCCAATAAGATTATTATAAATATTGCACAGTGTAAACAAATTAAAAAAATATCTAAAATTTGACAATTTATTGTGCAATAAATTGGTTTACTTATTGGAATGTTTTACACAAAAACAGTCCTAAGTATATTTCAAGTGGATATCTTAAATTTCTTGTGTTCTCAATTTATCGTGAACATAATAAAAAGATATAGGCTGTTTTCTTTTACAGCTTTCGCTGAGACGTCAAATATTTACACATACCTATTTAGAGAACAATATTATTAAGTTTTTTTTTTCACTAACCTTATTCTTTGTTCATCAATCAAAATACCTACGCATGCCAATTTTTTAAGGTCTTGAAATTTTCTAGGTATATGAGATGAATATGCTTGCTGAGTACGTGTGGATCTTACAAAACCGAGGAGATATGTGGTGGAACACCTCAGAGCAATGCCCTAGGAACGATATCGAGAAAGCTGTAGAAGGAATAATAATGATTTCTGACTGCGATAACACATCCGGAGATGAATACTCAATATCGGGTCTGGTAAGTGCTTATACTCCTACATATCTACACATACACGGCAATATATATTTATCTTTAAACTCTAACGTGAATTAGAGATAGTTGGAATCAGAGGCAAAAGAGAAAACGCTTCAAAAGGATTATAAAAGTGGCATAGCCAAATTAGTTGATTGTACTGTCAAGGGGCACTACGATTTTGTAAAAATTTCACATAATTGTTTATTTTGCTTGTGTGATTATTATTAAAATGACGTTTCCTACCTAAGCCACAACCTAAAACCGTAGAAGTAACTCAAAACTATCAAAAATTCTATTATCAAGACAAATATAACCTTTACAACGTTGGAAAGTTTATTTAGCGGTTTTGTGTTGGCATATGCTCTAGAAGCAAGGTATATTGTTCTAGAAATTATAATGTTCTGTGAAGAATGTCAAGTGTGGTTGTTATGATCAAAAATTGGTTCTCTTGCATCGTCTGCTTGGATATGCATTCCGTGATCATGGTCCAATTTGATTCCGATTGTGATTCGGATGTGTGGAGCGAAAGAAACAGCTTAACCCATTAACGCCTGAAATTACATATGTCACATATGCAGCTTTAGCGTAATGTAACTGCAATTTTGTTGCAGAATTTCGCGAAATTCATTTACGACTGTTCTTGAGTCCAATTCAATGCGTTTTTTCCTGGAAACTTTTTGGAGACAAAAAATAAAAAACCGTTTCTTTTTTGTGACTTGGCTGTAAACGACCTCCAAAAATTTTTCAATTACCGTCCTTTAGTGAAAGATCGTGTAATTAGACATCAACCTTCAATAATCCACCGCGATTTTCAAGGATTTTTCCGCTTCCGGTTCGATATCGCGACCGGAAGTCGATAATTTTTTTTAAGTCCGAAAAAAGTAAGTTTTTCTTTTCCGTATAAAACGTTAATATTGTCACCCAGATGATTTCAAAATCATCTAGAATTTCAATATTTTCGCCAAAAAATCGCGCGCGCACGAATAATGCCTTTTTGAACCTATAAGTATCCCGATAGAAACAAGTGAATTTCAATCCGAAAATTTTCAACTTCACTGAGAGAATCCAAGTTTTGTTGTTTAGCATACATATTGATGCAAAACGATTATTGCAATGTCTGTACAATCATCTAGAGTTGTCTCAGCATCTAATACATCATGAAAAGAAAATTGAAATGGATTGAAAACAGTCTTACATGAATTTCTACGAAATTCTGCAACCAAATCGAAGAATTACATTACTTTAAAACTGCGTATGTGAAATATGTAATTTCAGGCGTTAATGGGTTAAATGTACAGTACGAAATGAGTAGATCTGGCAACTACAATCCGTGTTCCTGCCACATACACGTGGTGGAGTGGAAGTTTATGAAAAGTTTTTGTTTTCTTATTACCAAATTATTCCTAAGACGGTTTGAAACATCGAATTTGAGAGATACAAATCTGTTTTCTGTCCTTAGATTGCGGTTTTTTTATTTTTATTTATTAACGGTTATTTAAATAAGCGTTATGTGTTGTTAAATAAAGTGAAAGGTCCGTCCAGATCATATTTTTTTTTATTTAAGGGGGTACACCACTTTCGAAAAATCGAAAACATTGTTTTTTGCTTAAGATGTCCCTTAACATCGTAAAAATTACGTGGAAAAGTTTTATGTATGGGAGAAACCTGTAAAGGCTCGAATTTTGAATCAAGCGCGATCCCTTTCGCTGCTCTATGCAAGCGCAATCTAGGTACCGTTGTTGGTATCGAGAATTGGAGGATCTGCTCCTCAAAGGTAAATTGTAATGAGTAAATTGATATTAACAATTTTCGACATATTCAAAATTATTCCATAAGACAATTGATATTAACAATTTTCGGTTTTCGTTCGAACTTTTTTTTTAAAGACACGCCATATCTGCAAAAATCAATTTAAAAAAATCCTACGTACTGTTGAGCCTGATATCTTACTAAATCGAAATTTTCCTGGCTCATCGCTCTATCTTTAAATTTGCAGGGGTTATCGGTCTGGCCATGGAACCATAAAAAAAAAAGATGCCTTGGGAAAACTAGGTACTGAGAAACCGCTATTTTGTTTCTGACAGCTCTAAAAAAAAATTAGAAACACACTTCAATACAATAAATGTCTTTTTACCGAATTTCGATATCTAGTTTCTTTGAAAAAAAAAAATCCCAAAATTTGCTTGATTTTTCGGCCTCTAGGGTGATGTACTCCCTTAATATACTTGTAATATTGACGTGAATAACCAATTCACAGTCCAGAAAAAAAGTTTTCCTTGATCAATATACCAGTGCGCATTTAAAAAGTTACACAAAGGATCCAGAGAAAGCGATATGAGGATATATGGCACTATATGCGTCAGTTGTATTTCTCTATACGCATTTTTATATATAGAATTCAATCTTGGGGATGAAAGAAATATGAGCATGAAATCCCAGAAGTATATATCTCTATTTAATTCTATAGTTGCCACCATATTTTGCTGAAACTTCTAAAATAACGTTGAAATAACCTATTAGGGTTCTATCAAATTTCGGTAAATGAATTTCGGAATTTCTATGCCTACCTAATACACCGCCCTTATAAATAAAACCTTAGAGTACTTGTCGCCTACACACTTATCGTATAGTTTTCTGACGTATTGGTAACAAAAATGAGAAAAAAATATGCTGAGCTAATTCTTATAAAATAACTTTACTTTATACTTGACTTGAGAATATAAAACAAAGGTAAATTCAAAACACAGTAGAAAAACATATCTAAAGTTTATTGCTTTTTTTATGAATCATTTATTCCTAATCTTTTTTTCACCTAAAAGTTTTTGGATTTATAATTCCGCTGGAGTGGGTACTAGAACCTTCGGCGTAGAAACAAAAAACACCGAACTACTATACTTTTCTCGAAGCGCGTTTCGCTAACCATGTTGGCATCTTCAGGAGAAGATTAAAACTAAATTTTTAGCCTATACACTTGCACTATTAAAATAGTGCAGTTTTTATTAAAATAGTGCAAGTGTGTAGGCTAAAATTTAGTTTTAATCTTCTCCTGAATATGCCAAAAACCACGCCTTGGTTGGCGAAACACGCGTCGAGCAAAGTATAGTAGTTCGATGTTTCGTGGAAAAAGTCCAGTTTTTTTTTTTATAATTCCGCTGTACATCCTTCTCTTTAAATTAAAGGCAGGGCCATATACATGTTATTTTTTGAAACTAATAACAAAGGAACTTTTTTATTTTTGAGTTTTTTTGAAAAATGTTACTTATTTTTTTTTAATACTTGTATGCGCTGTATTAAAAATATTGACTCAACTTAGGAATCGCTCTGTATAGCTGAATACGTAAAAATATACTCAGGTTTTCTATTTGACGAGGTCAGTTCTTCGCAAAGTACAATACGTACAATATTTGTACAACGAATTTTTCCCTTTTTTCCCCAAGTCTTCTCAATTCATTTATATGCATAGTAAAAGGGATGTATCTCGAAACGTTTTTACGAAATTAAATTTGAAAAAAGCTAATCAGTTTCAATTATTGAAAAAAACTAATCAGTTTCAATTGCCCAATATTCATGACTAGGGTTCGGAATGTTGAGTGCCCTCCCGCATTAGGATGGCGCACCATTGCGCATACGCGGGTCCTGGCGCCTTGGCAGGATCGGTCAGTAGCGTACGTATGCAGGAATAAGAAATACACGCGTATATAATTTAACAAGGCGTTTAATGGTTTATACTTTTAATTTCATAGAGTTTTATAGTGCCAAGCCCTGCGTTGTAGCACATATTTCCGATCCCTATTATCATGTTATCACTAGGTCGTGTGCTGTAACGCAGGGTCGGACTCGTAATCCGTCATGTTATTGACAGAAGATGAGGTATGAAAGATCAAAAAGACTGTTAACAAAAATGTGTTAAGAATGTATGTATATACCTATTGCTTGTGTCATTCAGAAACACTGAATGTCTTCATTGCTTGAGCGTTCGCTGCTACGTTGTTCTGTATTTAACAGCTCGCCGTCTTACGAGGAAAGTGTATTACGGCGTCCCGGGTTCCCGCGATGACTTCGTTCGGGATAACACTCTACGCACGGACAGTGTCGTGGGTATGCAGGGGTAAGAAACATGCGCTTAAAAAATACAGTTTATACTTCAATTATCATAGAGCTGTATAGTGCCGGCTCTGCCTGACAGCATACTTTCCCGTACCTTAGTTTATTCCATAGAATTACCGTACCTTTCAAAAAATAAGTTACGTTTTCATTAGACGTAGGTCGCTTGAGCGTTCTTTATAGCATAAAAGCAGTAAACGGTAAAACAGCTGACCCAATCCGCATTAAGCAAAGGTTACGCAATATTTTTTGAAACAATTGAAAACGTTATAAATGTCCCTTGAGATAAAACAATGAGTTTACTGTAGAAAAGAAACATGATTAATGTCTGTATACGACAGGCGTAACCTGTATCATTTATTTATGGCACGGCAGTTTTTTATGAAGTATAAACGAAATCACGATGGAAATACATTTGGAGCTAGTGTTTCGAAATTATCCACCCCTTAATTTTTTACGTTATATCTGCGATATTAAATTTGTATGTCTGGTGTATTTTTGTTAATGTGAATAAAGAAAGGAGCAGGAACTGCTGTATAATTTTTGTTGCTGTACCTACTATTCATTGATTGACTACTATTCATTGATGACAGAGTGATTCCATTATCTTTAATGCGATTTTATTCTCAATCTTATTAAATGGATTTTAAAATTTGTATAAAAGAACTCGATTTTGTCAGCAGTCACTTAACACCCGGGAAACAACGAACTTTTTATCTATTGGTTTGAATAATGCTTTCGAAAATGGCTTCTGTTTTAGAAATTTTATAAATAAAATGAAAAATATATTAAGTAAAAAAAGCGAATGTACTGACACGTTACTCGCAATTACATAATTCACCCACTGTCCGTTTTTTTAACCACAATGCGTTAAAAAATAATTAGCCACAGGTAGTTATTTCAGCTATTGGGCATCGAAAAACATTTTATGCAAGGAAAATCCACTTTAACCTAAAAAAATCCATTTAACTTAAAAGCTCTTAATTAATTAAAAAAAATCGTTTAAATAAATACATAGGCCCACAATTTTTTTTTCTATGGATAAGAACATAGTTTTTTCCCTGTATTTTTTTGACGCTGAAACCAAATTCGGTGTCCGTTTAACCGTAGAACGTCAGGATCAAGGTCATTTCAATGTCAAATTGCGAAATAAAGGCTTAAAAAGTAAACCCATATATCTTTATGTTTCTGGAGTCCAAATCCGGGCACCAGGCATTCTATATGCACGCACATGCACACATGCACTTACATACGTACGCGTGCATTAGCGCACACACGCAAAAGTGTGTGTCTGGTTGAAAGAGTCTAAACACGTTTATTTAATGATTCACTCACTGATTTTCAGTAAGATGATTACTATGTAGTTAGACGATATTCGGTTAGACAATATATAGGTGGCTACGAGAATTGGTATCAACTCATCTAATGTACATGGATACACGGACTTATATATCTTTTACCTTAACAAATAATAGCAATACATTCACGAAACCGAAAATCCTTAACCACATATCCCTAATACAGCCTAAGGTACATGATGAAAATGAGACCATTTACGGTATTCTGTCATGGGTTTCAGATTTTGATTCAGCAACTTCAAAAACATAAAGATACAAACTTTTGCCTTATTAATGCGTTTTTTTAGTGATTTGACCTTGAAGTGATCTTCGAAGTCGCGTGATATGGGAAGAATAACATCAGATTCTAATTCAGCGATACCAGAAACATATAGATATGTATATGGGTTTATTCTTTTTTTTAAGCGTTTATTTCGCGAGTTGACCTTGAAATGACCTTGATCCTGACGTGCTACGGTTAAACGGACACCGTATTTGGAGTTCAGTGACCCCAGAAACATAAAGATATTGTTTATTCTCTTTTAAACATTTATTTAGCGATTTGCCCTTGAAATGACCTTGATCCTGACGTGCTACGGTTAAACGGACACCGAATTTGGATTCAGCGTCAAAAATATAGGGAAAAACCGTGTTCTTATCGGGGGGATTAATTTTTCGAAGACAAATTTTTTTTTGTGGTCCTGTGATATTTTTCAAATAGATAATTCTTTGAAATAAATAAAATATATATATTTTTTTGGATTAGTGTTATTTTAGTCTTCTCATTCTGCTTTTTATAGGACAACGATGATTTCGAAAACTCCCTGAATGTGTCTAAACTCCACATATCCAGATACGCTCGACAAGCGTACGACGCCGTTTGGAGCATTGCTTTGGCTCTAAGAGAAGCCGATGTGTATTACTGGCTTGATCCAATAGAGGACTATCGGTACGACAGGAAAGATATGGTTTGCCGATGGGTGGAAAAACTTGGGGTCTCCGCTTCGTTGGACTATCAGTGAGTACCAACTAGAGGTCTGCACGAGTAAGTAAATCGATTAATAATTGCCGGTTGACTAAGACAGCGATGTAACGATATTAATCATTAGTAGAGCTTGAATGTTAATGATTAGACTTTACGAGAGATTTAGAGACAGGCCCGTAGTCAGTTTACGAATGAAAATGTTAATATGTTCACAGAAACTATGTTGCATCATAGTACTATGTTGCTATAATATTATTACTAATTACCAAGCGCGAATGTCACAGGGCCGACACTGTGCATGTCCTGCCCTTGACTCGTTGGCCCTCACAGCTAACTTGCATTACGAAAACTGCTCTAGCAACGTTAGTTATTTATGGCACGCTTAACAGACAGTCGCCGCTATTGCATCGCGTTGATACGTTTCTTTTTTACGTATTCGCCGTTTGTTTAAATAACTTATAAATATTAATAATTATTAGTTGAGGGGAGAAGTGAATAAAGTGAGCTACCATGCCGAAAGGTGAAAAGAAATAGATGGGAAGTATTTCAAACGTGGTTTAACAATGATCCCGGGGGTTTTAGGGACATACGTATTCAAGGAAATGACCTTTTTTGTACTGTGTGGGAACGCATTATAAATTCTTCACATAAAACTGAAGTAATAAGACATCTGAAAAGCCATGCCTCGTCCAGCGCCGACGACTCCGTATTTTTCTATGAACTTACAGAAGTCTTTGTTGCAAGCAATATTCCATTAAACAAACTAGAGAACCCCAAGTTACGTACATATTTAGAAAAACATATGTAAATTTTTAGTTGGTGCATATCAGGAGTTACCAGAAAATATATTATTATAGTTCATGGCTCAACAAGTTCTCATACTGTCCATTGCCAACAGCAGACGTTGAACGGTCCTTTGCATACACAAGTTAATATTAAGTGATAAACGTCGCTGTTTCACTCCAGAACACTTAGAAAAGCACATAATAATTAGGGATTGCAATCCGGCACCAGTTTCAATCCGGTCGGATCCGGCCGGATATTCATCGATCTGGCCGGATCCGGTCGTATTGGTTCCATCAAAATCATTTTGCTTTTTTTGTTCCAAAATCAACTGTATAAAAGATGATAATTATGACAGTAACCAAAAATCAGTTTAATCAATGGCACAATTGTCACAATAATGAGTGCAAAACTTCTTTTTTTTTAACATACTTACTTTAAATTATTATTTTAAGTAAAACAATCATAACGAAAAATCACTTGGTTTTGAAAAAATTATCTTAGGAAACAAATAGTGTTAATTTTATCATCTTACAATCGACTTCTTACAGAGCTACAAATGTAACCAGCGGCCGAGAAGGCCCTTTCTGCTTCTACTCGTACATAGTCGGTTTTATTGTCAATAAATTCATATTTTATGTATTTTTTTTATTAACCGGATCCGGTGACCGGAATTAATATTTTCATTCGTTGACTGACTACGGTCCTGTTACACTCCGCGCTCCACGTTCTCTAGTAATGATAGCGTACTTTATAAGGGGCGGCTCCAGAATACTGCTACCAGCAACGCTAGGAAATGTTAAACACGTCTTACCTTATACACAGGGCCGGATTTAAAATTCTGCCGCCCTTGGGCACTGGAAAAAAATGCCGCCCCATTACTGAAATTACACTCAGTTATATAGATTTGATATCTTATTTTTTAAAAAAATTAAAATATTTAATGTATTGCAAATAATTATTGTACGAGGCGCGTTCATAAAGTAAGGGCCGTTTGGTCACAGAAAAAAATGTACTCATAAGAAACAAATTTTATTGTCAAATTTAGTTAGGTACAATCTTACTTTACTTCTGTACATAATCGCCGTTCACTTCTAAGCATTTTTCGTACCGCTGCACCAGCTTCTTTAACCCCTCTGCATAGAAGCTTGCCGCCTGAGAGTTGAACCAGTTGACAACGGCGTTTTTGCGTCCCTCTTCGGTTTCAAAACGTTGTCCACCGAGCCACTGTTTAAAATGCAAGAAGAGGAAGTAGTCGCTAGGTGCAAGATCGGGACTGTACGGTGGGTGGTCAAAAAGTTCCCAACGAAAATCTTGAATTTTCTCATTGGTTTTGGCAGCAGTGTGAGGACGCGCGTTATCGTGGAGGAGGATTATGCCAGATAACAGTTTCCCGCGGCGTTTGTTTTGGATCGCACGTCTCAATTTTTTGAGCGTTTCGCAGTACACGTAAGCTGTAATTGTTGTCCCACGTTCCAAGAAATCAACCAAAAGAACACCGTCTTTGTCCCAAAAAATTGTAGCCATCAATTTTCGACTTGTGTACTGAGTTTGCTTAAACTTTTCCGGTTTTGGTGAAGATGAGTGTCGCCACTGCATCGATTGCAGTTTTGTTTCTGGGTTGGCGTAGGATACCCACGTCTCGTCCCCCAGTAACAATGTGAGAAAACAAATCATCTCCATCTTGTTGATAACGGGCCAAAAACTTTCGTCCACTAGACATTCTTTGCTCTTTGTGGTGGTCGGTGAGCATTTTTGGTACCCACCTTGCACAAAATTTGCGGTATGCGAGGTTTTCTGTGACAATATTGTAAACAGTAGTGCATCCAAGTTGAGGAAATTTGTTAGCCAGGCCACTAATCGTCAATCGAAATCGATTTCAGTCTAGGCCACTTGTGAAACGATTTCATCGGTCTGGATACTGGGCCTGCCACTCCGCTCTTCGTCATGGACATTTGTTCGGCCATTTTTAAAATCACGGCACCATTGTCTAACCTTTCCTTCACTCATAACTGTAGGTCCGTAAACCAGGCATAACTCCCGATGAATTTCAGCAGCCGACGATCCTTTTGCACATAAGAAACGAATTACAGAACGCACTTCACAGTTGGCGGGATCAACGATTTTCGCGGCCATTGTTCTTTGCATTCACGGACAACAATACGACTTCAGAATCAAAACAAATGACGCTGTAGCTTCGCAATGAGTCAGTAGATGGCGCTGCAGTGGTAAAACTGTGCTTCGAAGCGCCAATATTTATATATAAGCAAACGGCCCTTGGTTTATGAACGCGCCTCGTAAATAATTTGTACCGTCGTATGTAACTCTACTCAGTAACGAATACAAAGTAACGAGTACGCGGTATAAAAGTAACGATTACTCTGAGTACTAAAAAGTAACTCTAGTTGACATCACTAGTTAAATGTAAAAATGACTTAACCGATAGAACCTAGATATATTTGTAAAACAGACTGCAGGTGGCAGTATGCACAGTTGCAAGTTGATTAGATTCAAAAGTAGGTATAAGATTTTCGTTAAATTTAAGTTAATAAGTATGTAAAAGTAAGTATATAAAAATAAAATATGTATAATCAACAAATTATTCAATTTTCATGAAATTCATTAATCAGTTAGTTTTTTTTTAAATGCAGAAATAATAAAAAAGTTAATTTTTTCCAAAAAAAAAAACAAGTTTAAATATTTTGATTCCAGAAAATGAAAAAATCAAATATTACAATTTCAAATCTTCAAGGAAATGAATTATTTAAATTATTTCGAAGATTAATTTTTAAGATTAAGGTGCCAAAATTATGATTTACCAAATTTCGATTTGACAAATAATGTATGAGTTGAATTTCTTGAATTATCTCTTAAATAATAAATGATTAATTAAAAGAATAAAAAATTCCTATTGAGAACTTTTGATAACACTAAAAAATTTTTTTCCACTCCAAATTTTGCCGCCCTAGAAAATTTGCCGCCCTGGGCACTAGCTCCGACTGCCCCTAGTGTAAATCCACCACTGCTTATACATGTGATGGTTGATTGTTGTTGCCCAACTAATCAGCGAAGAAACCATAGTCACAAGACACAGAACTTGAATACACTTGCCACTCGAGTTTCCATAAATTACACAGCCCCACAAAAAAAAAATTGGAACTCCTCTATCCCTATGTAATTTTCGACGCTGAATTAGAATCCGAAGTAAAAAAAATCGTACACCCCCAAAATCAACCCCTACCGCTAAAAAAAACACTCCCTAAACAGAGTAAAAATGAAAACGCTTCACGAATAATCTTAAATCTCAATAATTCTAATTAAATATAAATATTCAATTATATAACGCATAAGTACAGAGTTAACACTACTTTCCATTGAAAATCACCTTCATGAGTGGGTGAAAACTACCCCTCACACAACAGAAAAGTTAAAAAACCGCAGTGATTGCAAAAAAAGGTTACGATGCCCATTTATTTTAGAAACAGTATGTAACTGTATTAGTCTCAATGCGATGCTCAAAAACTACCCCCATAGAGTAGCGGAAACCACCCCTAAATTTAAATTACCGTTGCTTAGATACTCTCTCTTAGATGACTCTTAGAAGAATTTTCTGAAAATACTATTTACTTATTTATATGGCCTCTAAAAAGAATCGTCTAAAAATTCAGAAAAAATATCTATGTATATAATTTTCTGATTATATAGTTTTTTTGACCAGTCGGTAGGTGACACATTGACAACCGCATACGAGTGTTGAAGGTCTGGGGATTAAGTATACGTCAAGTTGAGCTCTTTATTGGGTCATTCATTGTTTCTGTTATTACTTTTTTTTCCTCTGTTCCCTTGTTAAGTTTTTTTGTTGTTATGATTGGACCTATGCACTGCTGGTCGTATCAGTGGGTCTTATTGATTACTCATTTGGCACATGATGGCAACACATGATGGCAGATTTCTGTTGGTCCTTAAAAAGAGACGTCTGAAAAACACAAACGGTCAGAAGAGCATTCGAAAACAAATCCAAAAGATATTACAAAAAGGAAGAATTAATTTCATTGATTTAAGACTACGGGTAAATTATTGCTACTTCATAATATGGGTACTTTACAAGTACGTTGTCAAAGATACTTCTTAAATAAGAAAATGCAGATGTTTTGAGCATTTATAAAAGGTACTGCAACTATTTTTTTGAATTTCTTGTTATGTGAGAAGTAATTTTCGCCCACTCATGGGGATGTCACTGAATGACTTTGATGCAATGCAAGTATTCACCTTCAAACTGCAGTGATGCATATATATTTGTAGCCTATTTTAGCATCGATTAAAATAGAAACCACGATGACAAAATGTTTTCCCCCATTTAAGTAATAGTATTTTCAGAGAATTCTTTTAAGAGTCATCTAAGTAGTCAAGTCTGTGAGCTGGGAGACTAACTAAGGTTGGTGCAGCTACTCTAATTCAAATTTTTTTTTTGCATCATGTTATATGAACCTCTAAGGTCATTCTTGACTATCAACCAACTTGGAAAACTCCCTCAGACCACCCCTATACTATAAAACACACCCCATTCTCACCCTCATTTTTAGAGTGGTATTTAATTTTTTGAAAAAATGACAATTAAGCATCGAAGGTGGGTTCTAGGAGGTTTTTTGGGTCGCTGATCATGAATACGATGTCATTTTCCCGGAAAATTCATGCCACGGCCGGGAAAACTGGAAAATTGGGCCACTTTGGCGGATTTAATCATTGTTCACGCGATTTGCGTCCTTTACGTCATAAAGATAGCAGCGTACAATGCTAACGAATAATAAAAATCATGTAAATTTTCTGGAAAACTGAAAATTTTCCGGAAAACCTAGAGTCAAATTTTAAATTTTATGAAAATGATCGTGTAATAGGGTTTTTTTGGGATGCTGATCATGAATCCAATGTCACTTTCGCGAAAAATTCATGCATTCAAATTTTCAAATTCAAACTTAACAAAATACCTTCATTTTATCATTAATTAAACGTTAATTTCAGCAATTTATGACAAAACATCCCTAACCAGCGCCCCAAAAAACCCCAATTAGCGACATATCACACAATCATTTCGATAAATTAGAAAAATTGTCTTTCCAGGTTTTCCGGAAAATGTTCATAGTTTTCCAGAAAATTTACATGGTTTTTTCGTTATGCGTTATCATTATACGCTGCTGGATATCTTCATGATGTAAAAAACGCGAATTGCGTGAACAATGATTATATCTCCGCAAAAGTGACCCAATTTTCCAGTTTTCCCGGCCGGGGTATGGATTTTCCGGGAAAATGAATCGGATTCATGATCAGCGACCCAAAAAACCTCCTAGATCCCACTCTCGATGCTTAATTAGCATTTTTTCAAAAATTAAATACCACTCTAAGAATGAGGGTGAGAGACATTTTTACCTCGTAAAAAAATTACATTAAGAAAGTAATACACGATATACGCCCTAGGAAATTGCACCTTTACATATTGGCGATACATGTGTAGAAGAGAATAAGTTAAAAGGACACCAGTAAGGACAGACAAAGACAGTTAGATGCCACATTGTTTCACGTTTGTGCACGTATTAGAAAGGTACGAGACCTAATAATTGGAGAGGATATTGCCTACACGCCTATCGCCGAATTTGAGTGGGATTCAGTACTTTTTCGCAGCTATGAAACGAAATTCTTACGTAATTCTGACTTTTACCATTATCCCATACACTTAAAAGAAGTGTACGAACATAATTGTATTTATTTTCAAATATTTGTATTCCTTAACTAACCGGTCTGCAAGAAAACAAAATGAAGTTCTATAAAAAATAAAAAAAATTAAAATACCAATCAACCCGGTTATAAGACGAAAGTAAGAAAAAATGCCTATTGAATAAGTGGTTCAAAAATGTCGCCCCTTTGTGCTTCGCAAAAACCTAGTCTATCGTAATACTCAGTTCTTACGCGTTCTAACTAGTATTGTAAATATTCGAATGATTTTAATATTCGGATAATACGTAATACTACTAAAAGAGTATTCGGATGAATTCACTAATACGTGTTAATTTTCATACGTGCTTTTTTTCTTCGGACCTCGTTCGTGTTCGTATCATCGTACTACAGGTATTATTACAGAACCGTTTAAAAAAAATGGCCCAACGATGGAATCGCCTAAAATACCAACCCAAACATTTAACTTCTCGGGATACTGCGTACGCACAGGAATACTCAAGTGCTTATTTTCCGTAGACCAATAACGATATAATAATTCTATTAACACGTGCGCATTATAATTTATGGGCGGGGCGTCCCGCCTACATATTGTATTGTTATCCTATCACGAAAGACAGAGAATAACGCTCATAAAAAGTTTAAAAATGACATGTCAGTCTGGCAACTATGGATATAATATTTCTCTATCAGTTCCTCTATCTGTCAGAGTTTATTCTTTTCTATCTTTTAATGCTCGGCTTTGAAATCTTGGACTTTCCAACCCTGTATATGTGTATATATTATGTGCATCGTAGTACCTCCTTAAGGCAGACTGTCTACAGAAGGAAAATTGTATATATGATTTACGGACTGCGAACAAAAATATAGAATTTTATATAATGTGTTGTGGTCGAAACTTGACACTCGTTTTGATGGTTTCCCCCAAAAGACGTGACGTGAAAACATGGCTATTTTCCTGAAAGTTATTGGGGTCAAAAATGTATTTCAATGATCTCGTGCCACTAGTTTAGTGTACAACTGAAATCTAACAAACATGACAAACCGCAAACCAAGACTTATCGCAAAACAATCACTTATTTACAATTTTCAAGTACATATAAGTTTAACAATGTAACGCCCAAGTGCACTGTCAAGAGACATAAACTTAGAGGCTCATATTACTGATAGGAAAAATTTTGAAATTTCGAAAAAAAAAGGATTTCGAAATTTGCTTCAAAATGGTCGCCATGTCATATCTACCATCCTAAATTTTGAAATTCTGACATCGGGATCGTGATTAGCGACCCCGAAAACCCCTGGATTCCAAAGTTTAAGACAAAATAATCGAAAAATTGTTTTTGTTTGATTTGGGGGCAATGGAGTTATGGGGTTATGATGTTATGGGGCTATATGATTATGGAGTTATGGTTTCGAGGTATCATGGGGTTATTGTGTTATGGTTTCAAGAGGTTAAGGGGTTTGATGTGAAGGGTTTATCGGTATATAGCTCAATTTTTTTGAGGTTATGGGAAACCCTAGCCCGATGGGGTTATTCTGATTCAGATTCGGATTCAGCGATCCCAAAAACATACAGTAAACATGGTGTGACCCCCGAACCCGAATTTTTTTTGTGTGGCTGTGTAATTGATATAGGATTGGAATGATGGATATATCTTAAGTGGGACACACTGTACATATATTAAAAATAATTTTTAATTCATGCGTTGTTCGTTGTTCCAAAATGTTCAATCAATTGCATTTCATTACATAATTATGTACGTATATACATACGTATTGTAAAATAGACATAAAATTCTATTATCGGTATTAATAAATTAAATGCTTTAGTCACTAAATATAGTTTAAAAAATCGGAGTTTTATTTTTATACGGTCCTATTAACGCGTTTTAGAGAGGGATTCCTCCAAGACATGCTCGTTTTTCGTCATTCGTCGTCGGATATGTCACACTGATCTAATAAAATAGAAATCCCGATCTGTCGTTCCTGATGGTGAATGACGATGAACGGAAAATCATTCTCGCCCTATTTTGCTTTTTAATTAGAATTATGAATATATATTTAAGGGATTTATCTTCGTTTTTAATTTCAGGGACCAGTCAAGTTTAATGGTGCTGATCGGGTTGGAAATTCGATTATTCAACAAATACAAGGTAAGTAAGGATCTATATAAGTAAGTGACCAGATCTCCACAATCGGTATTGTTAGTGTTACTTTACTTTCAAAATTTTTATGGCATGATATGTGGAAATTATATTTTTTATATAAAATGCTACATGACATAAAGAACTTAGTAACATGAACAAAGTAAAACATGACACAAAAATATGGTACAAAAACCAGTTTATCATCATTTACATGACTGAAAAAGTAATCGATTTTATATTAAATTAAACAGATATACTTACTGTGTGTTCATAAAAGGTATAACATCAATTTAACAGCATGTTCCAGGGTCATAATAATGTCGGTTTAATACAATTTACCTATACCGAGTGCCCCATTATTGAGGAGTCAAAGCGAAATCATATACCTATTTTTTGGGTAAAAATAATACGATTCTACCGAACTTACTTTAGTCGAAAAGTTATTGGTAGCCAAGATACAGGGTGTCAAAGATATATTTGTGTATCAAATAAATAATAAGATATAATAAGTGTTCGGTTAAAAGTTTAGGTTAAATTACACAGCTACACAAAAAAAATCATGATCCTGGATATTGACCTTAGTAACCCCATGTATTTTTCGACGCTGAATTCGAATCCAACCTCAAAAAAGTCAATACACCCTTAAAATTTTGAGATAGGGGCATGAAATGAAAATTTGACAAAATACCCCCTTCAACCCTTGTTATACTCGATTTTCACCTCTGGGGTACATTTCCTGCTTTCGGAATGTTGAAATTTGAAATCAGCAACCTCGAAAACCCCCAGAAATATATTCTTGGAACAAAAATTGCGTATTTTGTCAAATTTTCATTTCTTACCCCTATCTCAAAATTTTGAGGGTGTATTGACTTTTTTGAGGTTGGATTCGAATTCAACGTCGAAAAATACATGGGGGTATTAAGGTCAATATCCAGTATTATATTTTTTTTGTGTAGCTGTGTTATCCTTTAATATCTCAATAAAAATATAGAAAGAATTTTATTACTGCTGATATCTGGTTTATGACCGTTTAGTTTTTCAATAAGATGTGGCTATGGAAAACAAAAGCTTACCTCTCAGTAATTCATGGACGGTAGACATCAATTTGGCAAGAAGTAAAAAATATAAACGAAGTAAAAACAGGAACATGCTGTTAAATTTTTCACATACTTTTTGGGAACACCCTGTATATATCAAGAACGTTATTACGATATATCCATAATTACTGGGTGTTCTGATGTCTATATCAGTCAGTATATTTCATAAATTGATCTATTAGGATACTACTTTTAGTGTTTAATGGCAAATAAGATAAAGCAGGTAATTGAATAATATTTCTTAGGTATACGAGTATGACTTCTTATAAAATTAACTTAGTACGCTTAACATTGTGAAAGAAGCTAGCCCGTGTCACAGAATTTGTTGTTTGAATTCACTTTGTAATTGAAGTACATGCATATATTCATAACAAGAAACCTACGTAAAATAAATGTAAAAATAAAAATGACCACGATAAAAGAGAACTGGAGAGAAAGCTGTACAGATTTTGTTGCATATTAAGTTCCTTTTTAAAGTGATTTATTTATTGTTTGTTATTTTAAGTAGTAGTTCCGTGTTAAGATATTCAAATTGTGATTAAGACAATGATTGTACTAACAAAATAAAGTGTAATAAAAAACAACAGTTTAAAAACAATGGATGATTTTTTTGGAAATTGGGAAATAATCCAAACAGTATCTTTTTTTCGATGAAGAATGTCAATAATCTTCAAAACCAACGATACCTACGAATATTTATACCTACGAATACTTACAACTATACGACTTTATACTGCTTTGAAGCGTTTTAAATGTTTTCAGATCAGTTAGTTACGGGAGTGAATCAAAAACTTCGACAATATAATTTTTTTTTTGATATCAAAATGTTTCGCTTAAAATCTACATATAGGCGTAAAATGTCATTAGGAATATAATTTATGTGACATATTTCGCAATATTAACAATTTAGGCTATTTTCTAAAGATTTCTTTGGAAAATCACACATATGACAGTTGTCAGATGTTAGCTGTCAACTTTGAATTGGTGCATTTTAAGTTATTTTGGAGGCAGAAGTGATTGTCACCAAAAGTTTTTATCACACTCCAATATTAAAAAAAAATCCCATATGGTTCCAACTTTGTGGCGGACACTGTATACGACATAAACTAACCTAAATAGAACCCTAGGGAAATATTACCATTTTTTTTTGGTTTCGGATTGTTCAATTTGGGTACATCTCTTTTTTTTATAAATACAAGATAATCTCAAAATGTATTCTGTCTTCTTCTTTTACATGATATCTTGATTTATATTTCTTTAAAATAACGGCCGATTGTTTAATGAATATATATTTTTTAAAGACATTAAGAATAGAAATACGTCATTTTTTAGCTCGGCCAACTTTGATTGTATTTTTAAAATATTTGAATGGCTCATTCTTTATTGATGGCCGATTTATTTTTTCAGAAGGAAAATTGGTGAACGTTGCTTTCTACGATTCCATAAAGGACAAGTTGGATTTCAAATGCAGCTCGTGCCGAAAGATTCACTGGAAAAGCACCCGAGTCCCCGTGGCACAGAGGATATTAAAAAAATCGTTGGTGACCATCCCGAACATTCTGTTTTACAGTGTCGTGTTTGTCTCCACGATGGGCATAGTGGCATCCTTCGTGTGCCTGTACTTCAATATGCACTTCAGGAAAATTAAATCTGTGAAGCTGTCAAGTCCGAAGCTTAACAACGTAGCGGTAGCCGGTTGCATTTTAGTTTACGCGTCGGTCATTCTCTTGGGATTCCATAATACAACGATCAAATCGAATGTGTATTTCAACGAACTGTGTTCGGTAAGTATCCTCATCACAGTAATAACAGTTTATCCTCAAACAGTAAGTAAGTGTATCCTCATTCTCCTCTCATATCCTCATAGCTCGACGTTTAACACCGTTTAGAGAGCACTATGTTTTGTCGATTTGACCGCTATTTGTTATTATATTTATAGTCCAATCGATAAAAATACTCCACTGCATTGATTAGGGCGGAAGATTTTTTTCTAGGACTCTTTGGTATAAGGTGGGGAGTGAGAAACTAAGTTTTCGACCTTGAAAGCCGGGGGGGGAGAACTAAGTTTTCGCACTTTTTTTAGTTTTCTGCTTATACAGGGTTTGTCCGGAAAGTAATGACAGTGAGCTTTGAAAAATGGTTTTTATTGGTTCTATGTGTACAAATCTTTAGAAACTTAAAAATATATTCCTCCTGCGTCCACACATCGGTTCCAGCGGGTCTTCCACGCATCAAAAGCCGCACGGTAGTCGTTTTCCGGAATCGCCTTTAAAGCGTCGGTGCAAGCCTTCTGAATGTTTTTCACCAACCCAAAATGCTGACCTTTCATTGGGGTTTTGAGGCGCGGAAACAGAAAAAAGTCTGGGGGGGCCACATCGGGGCTGTAGGGAGGCTGGGGAACAACGGTGATGCCTGCCTTGACGAGGTAATCGGCCACGAGGAAGCAGGTGTGCGAAGGCGCATTGTCATGGTGAAGCTTCCAGGATTTTGAGATGTCTGGGCGGACGCGATTCACCCTGCTTTTCAGCCGCTTCAGCACCTCGACGTAAAACTTTCCGGTTACGGTTATCCCCTGCGGAACGAACTCATGATGGACCAATCCCCGGCAATCAAAAAAGACAATCAGCATTGTCTTGATCTTTGAACCTGGACATCCTACCTTTTGGTGCGGGTTAGTGTGCCATTCCACTTTGCCTCTTCGTCTCCGGATCGTATTCAAAGACCCAACTTTCGTCCCCGGTAATGACGTCATCAAGGAAAGCGGGGTTGTCTTCGCAGGTGTCCAAAAGTTCTTGGCAGGTTTCGACGCGCCTCGCTTTTTGATCGTCCGTTAGCACTTTTGGCACGAGCTTCGCGCACGCCTTCCTCATTCCTAAAGACTCCGACACAATTTCGTGAACAATGGTTTTCGTAATGTCTAATGTTTCGGGAATTAAACGGACACTTAGAAGACGGTCAGTGTTCAACAAGTCACGCACACGTTTCACATTGTCGTCAGAACTGGAGGTTGATGGCCGTCCAGCGCGGTTCTCGTCGTTGACATCTTCCCGACCTTTGTGAAGGCCTTGCACGGAAAATCCTTCCGAAAAACCCAATCTTCTTCAACATTGGAATGGTTTCCGCAGCACTCTTCTCCAGTTTCACACAACACTTGATCGCCATCCGTTGCTCAAGCGAACGTTGCATTTTTTCTTGTACCGGGTCACCGTAACGACTCTCAAAGAACGAGTGATGCGACCGCTACAACGACCGGTAGCCAACTGACGCTTGTTGGATCTTGTTAACAGATCTCCCCACCACAATCCCAGCACTTAAAGCGCGGGCTGGCGCGTACAGTCTCGGGAAAAAAATTCACTGACTACTTTCCGGACAAACCCCGATCTTCTAAACGCCGCACCTACAGAAAATTTTATACGTTTCGAAATTAGAGTAGACAAAACCTTCGTTTACAAAAATCAAGTTGATTGATTGGATGTGATGTAGTTCCTATTCTACGGAAATTTAAACATCGACGATATTTTCCAAAATATCCTGAAAAGTGAAGTTCGCGAGCGGTAAAAGTGAAGTTTGCGAGCGGTAATATTACCCATTATTGCCGAACGCATTGTTGTTGGGAGGCATATGTCCTTGATGGTGGCACTTCACTTGGCGTAGCGTATTTGTGTTTGAGTACCGTTGTATTTGTCCAAACATTTGATCGTAAATATCCCAAACATGCCATCCACACATACAGCAAAATACTCAAACATGCCAAATATGTTTGAATATTCAGAACCGGTGAATACAGTGACGGACGTATTGACAGCGACAAAAGCTTATTACCTGAATGCTTCTTATTACCAATACATGTTAAATCTACATAAGTACTAATCTACACAAAGTTACTAAAAGACCATGACGAACAAGGCGCTGGTGGAACCAAGTGTGGACGGTTATCGCAAATATTCGCCTTATTTGACTTCTTTGATGCGTGATTTAAAACCGACAAGTGGACGGAAACGCGTATTTGCTGTTAGCTCTATTCGCGTTATTTGTACAAATAAAGCAAATATAGCGAATAGCTTCTCTACACATCGCCCTTTTTGGGCAAATACAACAAATATACGAATACGCTACGCCAAGTGAAATGCCGCCTTGAGATGTTGACGTTCTTGTGTTGCTAACTGGGATTCTCAGTCCAACCAAAACGAACGTACACACCCTGAAACCAGGAAACCATTGTATGACACCGGTGCAGTCACAGACCAATCACTTAACAAGACGAGGTATCAGCAATTCATTAAGATGTCTTCAAACGGGAAGTTCAGCTTGCCACGACTGTCACTGACACTTGATGCACAACTTGGATCCCCTTCAGTGAGAATGGAAACAAGGCAGTCTTTGGACCTATGACAACCATCTTTACCAAGCGTGACGTGACGCAAAACCATGACGCAGATCGCAAAATTTTCCAGGGACAATCCCATAATAAAGACATAGAATGTCAAAATGAGGAGAATTGAATGAGGGCTGGAATGAGGAATTATATGAGAGTTAAATGAGGGCCGAGATGAAGGTTTAAATGAGGGATAGCTCTCATCCAGGCCAAGGCCGGGTGAGGGGGGGGGTGACGTGACGCATGACGCAATATTTTCCAGGGGCAATCCCATAATAAAGACATAGAATGTCAAAAATATATTCTGACCTAATTAATGCAAGCTGAACCCTTCTGAGGCTAGGCATCAACAGGGCTATTAATAAAAAACTGTAATGTATCATATAATATTTTCAAACGTGTACAGTTGGCCGAAATTACGCAAAAGGAGAAATAATTATATTTATTGTTTTATTTAGTATACAGGGTGGAACAGTCTAATGCAGGGTTCGGCAACCTTTTTCTATAGAAGGGCCGTTTGATGGTACAACGAATATAGTGCGGGACACATGTCATCCGAAAATTGAAAATACGTCATATTAGATTAATGAAAAAGTATGGTAAATTATAACATTTAATTGTGGATAACCGAAACGTATCATAATGAATGTGAAATAAGACGGTCAAAAAAATAATTCATAAAGTATTTTAACCCATTAACTTCCAAATGTCCTGATTTTTTAAACATTACACATTATTTAGAGATTATACAAAAATATTTTTGTATAGTCTTCATACATTTTTTCTCAAAAACTACGGACTTTGACAAAAATGTTCTAAGAATACAAATATCTTAGAATCAACTGAAAAATGCCCTCACATTTCTATCAAATATTTTTGTTCTCGAAAACTATAAATTTTTGGAAAATGTTCTCAAGAACAAAAATGTCTTGTTTTTTTTTGTTCCAAAAATCACGAAATCAAAATTTAGAAAAATGTTATTTAAAAATTTGAAAAGTATGAGAATATTTTTCGATTGATTCTAAGACAGTGTTATTCTTAAAACATTCTTACCAAAGACCGTAGTTTTTGAGAAAAAAATGTATGAAGTTAATACAAAAATATTTTTTGTTTCGGCCGCCATTTTGTTTTGCCAAGAATTTTTAAAAATAAAATATAGCCATTTATTTAAAGTTTAGGACTCGAGGACGCGATTTTTTCTGGTATAGAACCCGTGGATTACCTGCTTCATAAAGAAATTCAAGTATAAAATTTTTTGTTGACGAATAAATCGTAATATTGTCCAAACATTTGTTTTAACTTTTTTAAAATCAATGTATGAAAAATTTTAAGGTCATATTCTGAAAAAGCATGAAATTTTACGTCGGAATTAATAAGATCGAAGTTTTTCAGCACCGACAACATTGAAAATAAGCTGTCTGAAAACTAAAAAATCAGGACATTTGGATGGTTAAAAGAAATATAATCAACGACGAAATTTTCGAAAATCAACCGATTTGTACCAAATTTATTACACAGAGGATTTTGGGATCACCGATTACGAATCCAAAGTTCGATTTTCAAAATCCAAGAGGGCAGACCCAATATAGTGGATTGGGTTATCGAGAGTCTGCCATCTTGGATCCGCCATCTCGAGTTTGGCAAATCTGACCTCGGATTCGTGATCAGTGATCCCCAACAACCCCGTATACCAAATTTGGTGTAAATCGGTTGATTTTAAAAATTCTGCCACCATATTGGATTATTGACCGCCATATTCGATCCGCCATGTTTGATTTTGTCAACCTACCGCACCAACTTTTTAGGGGCATCCATCAGCTACAATTTCAGCCAAAAAACGACCCGATTGGTGCCCTAAACTAGGGTTTAGCGCACCCTGTAACAATGAAGTATCTTAATTAATCACTACTAAGAACCCACGACTACGGAAACGACGTGGGAGGTACACAGAACGTTTCTCTAAATCTCTCTGATCTCTTGTCAGTTGAGCGCGGCTTACGAAAAAAAAAATGGAAATGAGGGGAAACGAACATCAGACACGGGAAATGAGAGTAGAACTTACTTACGTTTTACTTCGTTTTAGTTTGAAAAGCGCATTCATTATTGTCGGCAGTTGTTGTTGATGAAATATTCACAGATAACTGCATTTTTTGCCTCTTTTGTTGGTTAGTATATTACTTATTAGTTAGTATATTATTATTATTTCCACATTCACGTAGTGAAGTGGAAGTATAGTTTTAATAAAAAATATATACAATATGTCCTCGGATCGAGTTTAAAAGAGGAAAAAATTTTGTGTTTTTTGATTTCTCAGAAAAAGTCACTCTTGATGATTTGCCTTGCTTGATTTCCCCCAAAACGCAAATTACTTTTTTTTATAACTCAAACGGTTCCCGAGATAATAACATTTCTCTTCATAATTTGGACTAAAAAAATCTAGTAGGCGGATTTCATTGCAAGATATCACTGACAACTGCTGACAACTAATAAGTCAGTATAACTTCAAGTCGAATCTTCGTCATTTTGCTACTATTTATATGCTATAATGTTGACTCTATCGTGTTGTTATTAATAAATTTATCGAAAAATACCCGCAAGTTAGCATTTCTAATGTCGCAGCGAAGAAGTTGGTGACAAAGTTCTTAGAAACAGGCTCTGTTTTAGACATTAAAAAATCAAAAAAATGGTTGAATGAAGATGATGCTGCTTCAGTTCTTGCCCCCCATTCCGTGAGAGAAGCTCCAAGATTATCAGTTAGAAGAAGGGCAATTGAAACTGAAATAAGTAAATCGCATTTACAGAGAATTTTCAAGCAGAACCGAAATTTTACCACTTAAACCAAAATTTAGGCACACCTTAGAGGAGGGCGATGAAGCCAAACGTTTGGATTTTCGTAATTTGGGGATGCTACAAAATTTTTTAACAGATAAACTTGATGAACTTCCTTTAAGATCGGACGAGAATGTTTTTCCAACAAAATGGGTGCCCTGCTCATCATGCCGTTACTGCCCGTAATTGGCTCAATTCCGAATTTAATGAACACTGGATAGGAAGGGATAGTCCCATTTTATGGCCGCCGAGAAGTCCGGATCTGACAATATTGGACTTCTATCTATGGGGACGTTTAAAGCAAATTGTTTATCGTGAACCACTAGAAAATGATGAAGAGCAATTATAAACAAGGATTCAAAATGCAGTCAAGTCCTTGTCAATTGAGGAAATTAGAAATAGTTTTAACGAATTTAGAGCTCGAATTGAAATTTGTGCAGAAAAAAGAGGAGCATTATTTCAATAAAAAAAATTCTGGTTTAGTTTTGATTTCATTTTATAATCAGTTGTTTAATTCAATGATTAAAATATGAGACTAAGTAAATCGAATCATTTTTTTAGCTAACTAATTAATTGAGTTTCTATAGCATATAGTATCCTAGACAACGAAATTATTGGGTTAAATCCGCTAACTAGAATTACTTATAAAATTTTGTCAGTCCAAATTGTGAAGAAAAACGGTATTATCTCGAGAACCATTTGAGTTATATAAAAAGTAATTTGCGTTTTGGAGGTTTGAAATTAAGCAGGGCAAATCATCAAGAGTGACTTATTCTGAGAAATCAAAAACACAAAATGTTTTCGATCCGGGGACATACTGTATAAAAAAATATTTGATAAATAGGCCTACAATGTACTGAAATGTCGAGATTTTAAGTTTAAGTGAAACAATTTCTTCTGTCTGCTTGTTAACCTTTCTTGTTTACTCGAGAACGCATTAAGATATCAACTTGAAATTTGGAATACTTATGTACCATGATAAGTTCTGGAGCAGACCCAAAAAACAGGGTGTTCCATTAAATAAGTAATTGATTTGAAATTGGTAAAATGTAACTTAATAAATTGAACATTTAGTATATCATTTTCGAATTTATTTTAATGACATAGTATGGAGCACATTATCTTCTTACGCCGTACTAAACATGAAATGGGAGTCAACTATCCAAAAAAAAGTTATGATAGTTTTTCCAGGCCCTAACTGTATTTTTTTTAAAACATCAAATGCCTTCAATTCGGCTGGGTTTAGGTATAGGTTATGCCACACGTTTTTGACATAGAATTACAGTCTGTTTGAGAGAAACGTGTCCTGCAAAACTACATAAAAATATTGTAAAAACATAATATAAAGTACTTAGGTACTGACTTAGAACTAAGATGCTTGCCTAAGTGCCTGTGATGGCGAATCTAATCATCCAATCTTTTTCCTGGTTCAATCAGTGGCAGCTGGTGGAATTTGAGATTTTTATATTTTCGTAATGGAGCAAGCGCGTAGCACACAGGGGGATAGAGGTCACAGAAAAAATCAATTAAACTCATCATATATAATTTTTATTTTTTTTAATTTTAATTTTTTTAGGTCAAGTAGAAACCAAAATTAGTCGGGGGAGTCGGTTTTTGGGGGGTTTTGGTGGAGATGCACTTTCATTCTGCAACCATATGTTCAGGCCAAATCGCTCAAGTTTAACGAGAAGAAATGCAGAAAGACTACTGGTTGTGGCAACGTACTTTCAAGCACGGAAGACAGTTGGTGTTTCTGAAAGACACAAGCGACATGTAGCTACATTATTAACACATTTTTAATCCTGTCTTTTTATTCTCTCATATGTCAATGACATAACGGATTACGAGTCCGACCCTGCGTTGTATCACACTTTCCGGACCCTACCACATATATCATATTTTGTCATTTTTCTTTTTATAAAGCAAATATACCAAACGCGCACTAAAATGTCTGTAGAAATAATAGCTTGTTTAAATCATTCTGGAACATCCTGCACATCAAACATTACATCACAGGGTATCTACAAATATTTTCAATGCATCTTCGTTTGTTTTCAGGCCAGGGTCTACCTGCTCTCCGCCGGATTTTCCCTAACATTCGGATCGATGTTTGCGAGGACTTACCGGGTCCACCGACTCTTCACGTACACCGGAGCGGGTTTAGTGAAGGATAAGTTGCTGAAAGATAAACAATTAATTATAGTCATACTAATACCGCTGATCATAGACGCGCTGATTTTGATGCTGTGGATAATGATCGATCCCATGGAGAAACAGTTGTACAATTTAACTTCGGAGATTAATTCGAGTCATCGCGGGATAGTTTATCAACCTCAAGTATGTTAATTAATCACTTAAATTCCGTCCCTAAGGAAAGTTCTACATTTTCATCTCAAAATGGTGGAAATTCGAATTTTTGCCTTGATATTTAAGAGGAGGTTGGATATGGGTCATTCTTTTTACAAATCGCACGGATTTCGGAACAAAAAATATTTGACTTCTTAAAATAAGATACATTTTTTTTATGACATGTGTATGTAATATTAATCGACACGTATTTCAGGATTTAGCTCAAAAAAAAATTATTTCGGAAATATGTTTAATTGTTTAAATTGTTTTTTCATACTCGCCCCCCAAGTTAAATGAATTGCAAAAAATACAATTATCTTCTCCGTAATCTTATCTACAAATACTGTAAAAATAAAGATAGTGCTATTTTCAAACCACTGTTATTAAATATTTTTGAGCGCAAGTCTTGCAGCGCGCTGCGCTGGCGGCAGAGAATTAAGACGATGTCGCCTGTTTTTCTCTTATAATTATGTTTTGCGTTGCAGTTTGAAAGCTAATTATTATTTAATTTATTAACTAATTAAATAATAAATAAGAGTATGGAGAAGATAATAGTATTTTTTGCAATTCATTTAACTTGGGGGGCGGGTATGAAAGACCAATTTAAACAATTAAATTATTATTAACTTTTTTTGTTTAGAAAAAAAATTCTCCTATATACTCTGAACGTGTAGGTAAAAAAAATAGCGAATAAAAAAAACCCGACACGAATCCGATTATTACAACTGTAGATAATAAATTTCAAACCGGAAAAGATTTAAAATGTAGCAAACTATCGAAATTTTTATCATTTATAAAAAATCATATTTCGAAATGAATTTTTTTTGGTCAAAATTCTGAAATACTTGTCGATTAATATTACGTATAGGTATTATAAAAAAATCTTTAGAAAATGGCCTAAATTTTTAATAGGTACTTCGAAAAATGTCACTAAGAAATTATGTCCTAATGACATTTTACGCCTACATATATGAAGATTTTGAGAGAAACATTTTGACATCCAAAATATCCATTTTGATATTCGTAGGTATCGTTGGTTTTGAAGATTATTGATATTCTTAATCGAAAAAAAGATACTGCCTGGATTATTTCCCAATTTCCAAAAAAATCATCCATTGTTTTTCAACTGTTGTTTTTTATTAAACTTTATTTTGTTAGTACAAACATTGTTTTAATCACAATTTGAATATCTCGACATGAAACTACTACTTAAAAATAACAAACAATAAATAAATCACTTACAAGGAAGTAAATATGCAATAAAATCAGTAATAGCCATGGAATGCCGTTGCTATAGAAAACCTTATGATAGTTTATAAAAACAAAATGACAGTTCATTAGCAAATTTAATTATTTTTCGCTATACCATGGCTAACGTTCCGACATAATTTCTTAGTCATTTTTTCGAAGTACATATTAACAATTTAGGCCATTTTCTAAGGATTCCTTTGGAAAATCACAAGTCTGACAGTTGCCAGATGTTAGTTGTCAACTTTGAATTGGTACATTTTAAGTTGTTTTGGAAGCAAAAGTGATTGTCACAAAAGTTTTTTATCAAACTCTAATATTAAAGAAAAATCCATACGGTTCCAACTGTATCGCGGACACTGTACAAGTACATATAAGCTTCTTGGAAGAGGATGAAAAAAAGTACATATAGGTAAACTGCCGAGGCTACACCGTACAAAGTACACATTAGTCAACAAGTCTTATTCTCAGTGACGTGAACAGCAGTGCTCTCATTCTATTTGCCCGATGCCAACAAATCTTAAGTGGCAGAATAATGCGATAACTGCGAAGTTTTATCGTAAATTTTTATCGTATACCTACAAGAAAAATCCTAATTCAGTTTTGTTTACATTTCGTGTCAATATTACATTTTATTCATGCGAAATTCGCGCACTTCAGAGCTCGTTGTCGAACGTTGACTTAAATGTCTAAAAAGGCATCTAAATATAAATTTCCTCGGGAGGAGATGAAGCGTAAAATTATTTATTGGAAACAATCTCTTCCGACAGGGAACCCCACTTTGCTTCTAAAAACTCTTTCCAGCAAAATTGGATGTGCATTGAATGCTTGATTCAACTATTAGCATCCCTTTTATGTGGAAATCAGCATTTAAGGTCGTCCCTCATCATCCAGTTGTAGGATGTGAACGAGTTAGGAACGCGGATCACGGATATTCTGGTATTATTCTCTAAATATGATTCCGCGTTAATTGTGTTCGAATGTTGTTTACATTCAAACATATCTGATTTCGTGAAACGCCGCTAATTAGAGAACAAAGAAGGCCTATGAAAAGAGTTGATTTGAATTGAAATTTAATCCTGCTGGATATAAATATTTCTATTGATCAATACTTTTTTTATACAGGATTCAGTCCCGATTTATTGATGTATGATTGGGCTAAATAACAATAAATTTCGAGTCTAAAGACAATAGGAAAAATTATAAATTCGGAGGTGTTCACAGCTTAAGTGTACCAGGTGTGTAATTAAGTAATGAGACTGGTTTTTTAATTTTTTTTTTATTCGAATAGAATTAAAATTCAGTATTGTATCTTTTAAAATAACTTTCTTTGGAAGCCACACAGTGCTGGAGACAGTTTTTCCATTCCTCATGGCAGTGCTGGGCTGGAACTCATATACCAGAATAGCCTTCAGCTGGTCGGTTATAGTCGCTTGAATGTTTTCTATGGTCCTAAAATGACGTCCTTTGAGGTGATTTTTCAATTTCGGGAAGAGAAAAAGTCACAAGGAGTCAAGTCAGGCGAATATGGAGGCTGAGGAGCCACACGAATATTTTTACTTGCTAAAAACTCGTTTACTGAAATGGCTGACGTTTGGTCTCATATGCATGACACTTTTCGAAATTTTTCAAGAACCTGTCTGTAAAAGTGTTGATTTATTGCTTGGCCTGGAGGCACAAATTCTTTGTGGACAATTCCCTGGCTATCAAAAAATCAAATCAGCTTGCATTTGACCTTCGATTTGCTCATTCTTGCTTTTTTCCGGGATTGGTTTCCGCGCTTGGTTTCCGGGTCGTATTCAAACACTCAAATCTCATCATCAGTAATGACACGTTCCATAAAATGGGGATCATTTTCAATCGATTCCGAAAAGTCAAGGCACTGATTAATATCCTTCTGTTCTAAAAGGATATCTTCTGACACCCTTTTGTTCCTGAAAGGTTTTTTGGAACCATTTTTGCGCAGATTTTTCTCATCCCCAATTCGTTAGTCAAAATTTGATAAACAGTGGTGTGATTCAAATTTAACTCTTCCCCAATCATTCTTATCGTCAACCAACGATCTGAACGTACAAGATCCCGTATTCTATCTCTATCTCCGTAGGCGTGTTTGAGAAGTTTTGCAAAAGTATTCGTTGAGCTGTGTCCAAGTCTCAGCAAAACCTGATAGCACACCGTTGCTCAAAATTAATATCACTAATTTCTAAAACGCATTAGAAAAAACCTATTTTCAACAGTCACAAAGAACAAACAAATGATTCTAACAAGTTAAAGCTTGTAATGAAGCTGCATTACATATTAACCTACAACCCTTCCAAGTCCCGTCTCCGCAGTATTGCTAGATCGGGCGCTACGTTGTCAGTCTCATTACTTAATTTACACACCTCGTATAACCAATTTGGGAGAGACTGTGTGTAACGATGAATTCGCAGCCCGTTGGATGCCTATTACGTGACCAATAGGAAAGTTAGTTATAAATAATTTGTGTTAAGTCATTAATTGGTCTGAGAAATTTTGAAGGGTCAAATATCGATTATTAATTTAGTTGCTGGTTGTATCTGATGGTTTAATTAATGAACAACAGTTAATTATTTCATAGTTCGTATTGCTGCTTGGCCATAACAATTGTTTAAAAACATTATATGCATAAGTTGCTTGATGATATAAATGCATAAACTAAAATATTTTTTTGTTTGCAAGAAATGACATAAATAATCGGAATCGAAGAAATTGGAAAAAACTGTATTGGAATTTACAGTCTTTGGAGGATTACTGACCTAATTGAGGCTCCCTCGACCGGTTAATCTGTTTCATTTTACACTTTTTCACTTGTCATACCTACAACCTTAGCCAAAAGCATTAGACACCCTCAT